>NIUQ01001217.1:0-33334 GCA_002796945.1 Plectus sambesii | reverse complement strand
ACTTTCCTTGACGTGCTGCGTGCTAAAGATAGGCTAAATCTGGCGTTCTACGGTATTCGGTCCCGACGCTCGCTACTGATCGAAAAATTTCCCCTATATTCAATCTTGAGGTGAAATGGAGCGATCAAAGGCAGAAGTACTTCATTTGAACACTTTCAGTCATTTCTCCTCACAAAATACTTTAATAAATTCAGTTTCACTTTCAAACTGATAGATAAGTTGACAGTTTTTTCAAGGAATAGTATTCAAAGCTGTCAAACGTAAAGAAAAAGGAAAAATCGATGAACATATGGACAGATTCGATATATCCATGTATCTAAGAAGAAAATAGTCAACCAACCGAGGATCTTTTCAATGTCCTTGGCCTTGGGGCTGGCGTTGCCTCCGAGGACGGCGAGCAGGTAGGCGGCCACGTACTTCATCTTGCCTAACTTCGTAGATTCTCACCGAACAAACTGGAGATGGTCTGCAAAAGGCGACAATTCGAACTGAGAACAATCTTGCAAATTGCCAGCGCGAAAACTGGATGGCAAATGCGCGAGATGTAGACGCTTGTACAAGACTTGAAGCCTACTTTCGAAATGATTTCGATTCGCCTTATTTCATGAAATTAACATAATCAAAATGGTTCACTAAACCAGCAGATTCTGGAGCTTAAGATAATCAATAATTTCGTTTTGTACAAAACTGTCATAAGCGATGGCAGCGGCGAAATTAAAAACTATCACACATAAGTGATCTATAAGTGGGAACAATATTTAAAATATAGTATCAATCGTGGGACAGAAAAGTGCAGGCAAATCTTTATCACTGTGGAAGTACAAATGATATCAATGTTTGTCATTTGAAATGGAAACCAAGTCGTTGAAAGTATTTGATCGAACGAGACTTTGCAGCGAACACGAGTCATAAAAAGGCAGACTCGCAATCCCATTTCAGCTTACCTGTTTTCCACGACTAAAATCGGATACATATTAATCACTTAGAAAATAATCCCTATTCAAAATCGTTTACCTTGAGCCTTTCGCAAGTATTAATGAAGAATGAATAGCTACACTTATGGCTTAAGATCAATTTAGCTTTCAGGCAGATTGCAGCAGTTACACCAGAGGGAAAATACGACAAAAGTATCGCCCGAAAACCAGATTTAAAGATGCGACTATCAAAAAGCTAAGAAGATGCGCAAAATGAGAAATCATACAAATTAAGAGTGTTAAGAATTGTCTTCATGGTCAGTATGGGCGATATCTCTGCTAAGCCATTTCCAAGCATCAGAAAAATCAAAACGAAAGAAAAATATTTTCGAAAGAAATCGGATGGATAAGAATGCGATATCTAATTGCGCGTAGAATAAATCGACTGATTCTACCTAACTAATTGAACAAAAAGAGGATATTTAAATACTCCGACATTTGCAAGAATTTGATTTTAGGCCCACTAGTACCATTACGACATTTCAGCACATACCAGCGCACCGCTCAAACGGCGAAAGTTAAAAGCCTGAAACGGAATGCAGACTTTTTTTAAATCCCCCATTTTACTCGAAATTCCATTCCTTAAAATTTGCATTATCATAAAGCTTATATGCTTTTAAATGGTCTGGTTTAATTCTTTTGCTAACTTTATGAGAAATAACGCGTTGTTTGTAACTAATATGTTCGTTTTCGGTTCTGCTTCTTGCCGTCCCTGTTTGACCAAGTTCAGTCTTGTGACGTAGATTATCGATTTTTCTGCCTGCGTAGACGATGCTACAATAATAGTTTACCGAACTAGTTACTGCATGGTTTTATACTTGTATTATAATCATTTTTAGTTTAATTTTTCAAAATTAACTCAAATTTTGGTTTTGCTTTCCTCTTTAGTAAACATAGTTGATAAATAGCATTTCTGTTTCGAGTGAGACGTTGGAAAATTGTGATCGTGGAGAAACGTATCGTCAACGTTTTCTTTTCGAAGATAACAAACGCGTGCGTGTGGTCGACCCGCCTCATCAGCAGTTCTCTACGTGACATATCCCAGCTTCGATTTAAAAGAGACCTGAACCTTTCGTTATGACCGGAATGGCGAATGAATTGATAGCCGAGAAGCATAGCGAAGAAGGCGAGACGAACGTGATGGCATCGATACCGCAAAAGATGACGGTTTGTTTAGTTGCGCGAGCGCGAATGTAGTCGTCCCACCCTTCTTTCCTATCACTTTGCCTTGGTTCTAAGTGGGCTTTTGTAGCTTTTGACTTTTGAAAATACGCCACTCAAAATAGGTTATGCCACGGCATCGTAGGATCGTGGTCCCAGTTAAATTTCGGTTCGTAGCCCTCCCTTCTCCTCAACTCGCGCTGGAATCCGTTCTGTATAGATTACGATCATTTTGCTTCTACTGTTCTAAAACGATCTTAGTTGTCTATTTGAAGAGACATTATCAATCACAATACGTTGGGTAAAAGCCTACTCAATAACTTGGATAAAACTGAATAATTTTGGTACTTTTTTCTCCGCAAGGATGGAACATTTTTCAATACGTTGGGTAACAAATCGTGTATTCTACTTGGGTAAAAACCTGCATAATTTTGGTAATTTTTGCTGGAGAATTTTTTATTCTCTTCTCAATACGTTGGGTGAACCACAAATACTTGGGTAAAAGCCGATTGCTTGAACTTGTTTGAATGATTGTTATTGAATGGTTGTCCTCATGTTAGCTAGGCTAGCTCTTTAATAGATAAAATAAAATTGATAATCTGCCATGTTTAAGTTAAATCAAGGCATGACATAGTTTACTGCATCTTTATCAAGACGACTGATTACGGTATATGTAGCAAAAAAGGGAACCAAAATCATGTCGATCGTTATCCTACTTTTAAGTATAACTTTATGCGAATTATACGAAACATCAGTACCCCAATATGAGTACGCACTCATTGCATAGCTCTTAGGTCGTTTCCACATTATTTTTAAAAGCTGATCGTCGAAAACTTCTCACTGACACTAAAGGGATCAAATCTGAGCAGTTTGGACTGACTGGAAAGCGAACTGATTGACCTACTAGAGATACCTTTACACCTTCTTGCATCGCTATTCGCAACTTTCGCATTCAATCTCGTAAAAATCTCATTCTGTGACGTCAGCCTTGCACTCAATTTCGTCATCTACGCTTTCAATTCGAGCGCAAGATTGGCGATATTGATTGAATGGAGGAAGAAATTGAGATTTTAGATGACAAAATCATTTGCAACGAAGACCAAATTGAGTACAAACACGATGAAATTGAATGCAAAAGTCATGAATGAAGCTGCAAGACGATGTATGAACGCGTATTACGATTATTGTCTCTTGGTTTAGTTCGACGGAGGGCGACGGGACACAGCAGATGACGTGGAGGACGAGGCGGATCGGCTTATGGCCGAGCTAATTGACCGCTCGTCGACCATTCGAGCCGTTAAAGTCGAAGAAGATGGTGATGATGACGTCACTGATGATAGCGACGATGACTACGATGAACAGTTAGGGGACGAGAGTGGTGAAGAAACGGAAGAGGACAGCAAGGTGCGCGCGTATTTCTTTATAATTTCTGCTCTTAAAGGGTTACTGCGGTCACTTCTAGCCGGAAATAGTGTACCGTATATTCCTTTTAGCTACCCATGACAAGCTGGCTGCGGATTGTATTTGTTATTGTTGGAATCAACTAACCGCTAGGCAGCTTGTCGTAGATAGCTGAAAGCAATAAATGGTAGATTATCGCCGATTAAGGTGACCGCAGTTCTTTAACTTGACACTTTATTTAAGTTGAACTTTTTCAAAATAAATAGAATTGAATACTTTGTTATATTTGTAGGTGAATATTCGGAAGAGTGCAGCACCAATCCTTTCTACATCGTTCGATTGCAAGCTGTGTAGGCGAACCTTCAAGAAGGAAGCTGGCCTTACGCGCCATATGAACGCACTTCATCCCAATGGACAGGTACGCTTCTCTCTATTGCTTCATCCTCTTTTCTTTTTTTTCTATTCGTCTTTTGGTCAGTTTTTGGATCTGTCACATGTAACATAGGGTGGCGCAATGTGTATATTGTGCGTGAAGCACAAAATATTCTAATCGCAGTAGCCACTATGCTGTTTTTGTTAAGTCATAATGATCATACCTAACTGCTTCATTTTCAGGTGCTTCGATTCAAATGTGAAAAGTGCGGCAAGGGATTTGCGAAGCGCCACCATATGAAGAACCATGAGGCGACTCACGGTCCGCCCAGCGCTCGCTGCGACCTCTGCCCAGCCACTTTCGCGTAAGTGGCATCTATGTCTATGTTTTACTCCTGTGCGCCATACTGCGCTAATTAACTTTCTTGTCCCACAAAACGTAGGAGTTGGTTGAGAGGTTCATTTTGCTGAAAGGTCACATTAAGCTAATTAAATACGAAAATCCTCACCATAGGACGCTTATTATAGCGCCATTTAAGCAGTATAACGATGGAAAGATCGTTTTAAACATTTAAATGCTTATCTCAACGCGCTAAATCGATGTGTTTTTTGGCCTTTCACTGTCGCGATTCACCACTATTTCTCTAAGTACTGTTTAATGCTAAATCAGTTAATCGTTAGTATCTCATTATAACGGACTTCTCAATGTGTATTCACAATAATTCTATCTCACTGAGAGCTCAGTTTGTTTGTCATATGGATTCTGATAGTCTTTTTCAGAACCAAAGATACGCTTGTTATACATAAGGCTCGCGATCACAAGATGACGATGGACAACCGACCTGTATCGACCTCTTTGCCCTGTTCAACGTGCAAGCAACAATTTGAGTCCCAATTGCAACTTCGGGTTAGTTTCACTTTCTTTTAATGCAGTACGCGATTATTGTCAGTGAACATACTCAAAATTATCACAAGTACGGCGGGCTTGTTTATATTCTCATTTCAAGTGTTTTAATATGACCAATTGTTTAAAGACAAAATGACAAATATGAAATGATTGCGAATGTTTGGTGAATTTTAGAATCACTCTTATGTGTGTCGAAGGAATTTGGCGAACAAGGAAACAAAGCGAGTCGAAAAGATGAGCAGGTTGCTACAGAAACGTCCAAAGGAACTCAAAGAGAAAGCCCCTGGTGAGTTCTTTCAACCTGATTTCTCTTGATTTATTCAGTTTAAGTTAAAATACCTCCTTTAACGAATGACGCAGTTCATTGAATGATAGTGTATAGATTCAAAATATATGAGATTGGACTGACGATGAAGTCAAGAGAAAATCGAAAAAATCAGAAAACTTAAGATACATTTGAGGGAAATTTTCCATCGGAATTATTCCATCCATACTATATTGTTTATCGACATCTTGCCAGTTTTATATGGACAGCATGCGCATAAATCCGTCTCTGTATGGGTATTTCTACGTTTAAATAAAGTGTAGTCATTTCATTGCGATATACTTACTATTTATTGAATTTGCTCATTTCAGTGACGCCGTGCGAAAAATGTGGCAAAGCGTTTCGTTCGCAGTTGGGAAAGAGTCGGCACATTCGTAATCACCATCCAGCATATGCGGATCAGCTTCAAGCTGACAGGAACGCCTGGAGAGAGGTTGGTTCTTATTCCTGCTAGGTCCTATTGTATATTTGGGTTTTGTCGGAAGTAATGTATTTCTTTTACAGGAAAATAATATTGAATAACAACCGCGAAACATCAGTTAAAGATATTACCTTTAATCAAGAGTATAATCCTCGTGAAACGATGTTATTAATAGTGTTTCGCAGGTGTTGTACAATAATGTTCCTTTCGTTGATTAAAGTGAAAAATCTGTCCGGTCAACCTGATATTATTATCTATACTGTTTCATTTAGTAATAATTCTTGTCTTTCAGTCGCTGCCGCATGCGTGCGAACTGTGCGGCAAGCGGTTTAAACAGCCAATCGACCTAAAGTACCACTACATGCGGCACACGGGAGCCCTGCCGTTCAAGTGCGATCAGTGCGACTCCGCCTACCCCCTCGCGTCCGAGCTCACCAAGCACAAGGCCAGAAAGCATTCTACTTTGATTGATCAGGATGGCATGCTAATTGGGAAAGAGGACGACTCGCAGACCACCTTGGATGACGAGCTAGCTGTTTTCTATTGAAACTTGACCTGTTCGGTTTTCGCAGGCTGTTCACTCCCTCTTTGGTCGACTAGTTGGCCAATTAGAAGTGACAATGTACTGTAATTGTGGTGGGAATGTTGGATAGTTGCCAAATTTCGATTGATGACGACCTTGTTGGCTGTCTGGCTGATCAGTTGACAAGTGGTCAGTCTGAGACAGCATAGCTTACGTCTGTTGAACAGATTGTATTGTTGGCTGTGAGAGTATTTTCATGTTGTGTCTGCTGCCTGTATGACAGGTGGTGCTTCTTTTGTCGAAATGGACATACTGTAATTATTTAACTCTGTGTGCTCACCCTTTTAGTGACTCTGAGTCCATTAATTCTTCAAGTGCATGAAGTTTTAATAAAATATTTTTCATGGAGAACAAACTGACACTTTCAATTAACGCCTTTCACAACTTCGATCTGAGTTGCTCAAAAACAAAGTGCGCCCATGGCTTTTTACACGCTCTTTCGTCAGCAAACATGTCATTGATAAAATGATTTTAGTGCACAGAATGGAGGAAACAATAGATCTACTTTTGAATGACAGTTCGCTCAATAATGAAGAAACACCTTCCATCCCTAGATAGAGAGTAAGAAGAATGGTCACGTCTAGGGGCGGTGTCAAGCGCTCCATACTGCCCTTGTTTTTAGTGCATACCCCCATTTTCCTGACGTCAGCGCTATTAATAACTCCAAAATGATTACAAAGAGTTGCCAGCGCTTTGTGCGGACAATATTACGTATACTGGTGAAAAAGTTAACGCGGCTGAATGTCATTGTAAAATATAAACAAACTGATTTTCATCGTAACGTTGCAGTCTAAGAAACTTACGATATCAGCCGGTTTCGTTTATGTGAGGACTAAATTGTCTTAGGACGCAAAGCGAGGAGCAAGTACGTGGTAAAACAAGACGTTGAATCGATGTTTTATTTGAAAATGGTACGCTGAGCACTGACATTTGTGAAGAATTTATTACCGTATCATAACACTTGAGAGTACAATCGCTCGAAGTAGCCACAGCAATTCAGCAATTCGAAAAGCTTATTTGTTAGCAACCATCTTCAACTGGTATTCCAACTTAAGTCGATTTAAATCATTACGTGCGCCTCCTTTCGACATTTAAGCTTACTTAAGATGGATAACATTCACAGAGTTAACGTTGGTAGTCTTACGCGATTGTTCTGGAGCTTTCGACAGTACAGCTGTGCTTGTTTTGACATTTTTTATCTTGAAACAGAGTAGCGCTTTGATGCTTTGTCGAATTTCCTGCTGTCTCCAATAAAACACTAACACATGGACAATATACTGAATCGGCAGACATATCCAAACCAGACCATTGAAAGCAAAGTTGCCAAATACATTATTCAATATAAGCACAGTGCTATGTGGTAAGCAATAAAAGATAAGCGTGCACCCAGTGATGATGGCCATAGTTTGGGTGAGGCGACGCCTTCTAGCAGCGTGGATATCCCGATTTGCTGCCGCGTTTGATAACGGCGAAACCTTGATAAGATAGACAAGAAAAACAAAAAGATACAGTGTGACACCGGTGATCCCGAGGCAAATTTTAAAGAACGGCATGAACAATGTGAAGATGGGAGAGTATTTGACACACTGGCGCGTTACAATTTTGCCCGTCTGGGTTGCCATATACGATTGTACTCCGGCTACCGACATAGTTATGACTGGAAATAAAAATGCAAATAACAAAACGTATACATAAGATCTGTACTGAATGTGCGCGTATTTCTGAAACCAAACTACTGCAATTAATCGTTCGCCACTAATGGCTATCATAATCAGTAGCGATACCTGACTAGGGTAGCTGATAAACAGCTCGTTTATTCGAAAGAAGCAATGAATAGGTGTAGCTGGAGTCAACGAATCATTACTTAGAACTTGATTCATGAACATATCTCTGCCGATATCGAAGACACCGATACCGTACATTGTATCCGCCACCGCCAGTCCCGCAACGAATACCAACTCCTTTCTAGTACGCAAATTACGATTAAGTATAATCGCCAGCGCCAGTATAATATTCAAAGGAACGATAGTTGTTCCTTCGACTAGGTAAATCACAGAAACAGTTGTGGTGCTAAACGACAGGCCCATGTTTCTTGAAATTCAGTGAGACTCAACGTCCTTGAACGGCGCAGCTTATATTAGCAATTTGAGAGCAAAAGAATCTTCCTGGTTAGCGACCGCTACGACGGGTCAAAAGTTGTACAGTCTTTTACAGGAAACCTTTTATTATAAATATTGCAGTATCCTTCACAAGCCTGCGCTTTAGGGTAACGAGACTGAAATGTGTGAAGATATCTTCAGCACTTTGGATATATTGCTAACAATTCAATGCATTGAGAACTTTCCCTTAGTGACAATGTACTTTCAAGAAATAACAATGAAATGCAGTGCAAGAATACTTGGAGAAATTAACGGCGCTGAATAGAGTGTCGTGAGTGGGCTGTATTGCATAAGCAAAGGTTGCTAATTACAGCAAGTGAAATGATAGGACAATGGAGAACGCGGGCGTTTGGGAAAGGTCGCGATATACTGTATGAAACGTCTGCCAATTTCATTTTCGCGTTTCAATTACAGATATCCTAAGCTGAATTGGAAAAGATTTTGACTCAATTACCACAATGCTAATTATCAACCTGTGCGAACCGCGCAGCTGATATTCGTAGTTTGAGAGCATAATAAGCTTCTCGGTTGGCAGCCTTACCCACAGTATGATTTGGTTTAGCATCGATTAATATGACAGCAAGTTGTTGAACGGTAAAACTCTTTTCTCTATGAGATGGTTCGCATTTATAGTTTAGGCTTCGGCTTTGGCTCAGACTTTGGCTTTAATAACGTATTTATTAGTATAGCTGTAAGGTTGGCAATACTAATTCTATTAAGCTCAATTTTTAGATACACATCCCTCAGATCCCTGTGCTTATACACTTTCGAATACTTTCTTGCCTTATGAACCCGAAATCACAATGCGGATTAGCATTGCGTAGGATGGAATTAGCGGCGTTTTCTTGCAGCTAATCTGCACGTATTGTGCGATGTTAGGATATGAACAAGTGCACGTTATCGATTGCTTATTTATCAAGTGAAGCTACGTGCGTGAGGTAAAGTTCGTTCTTCGACTGGAATTCTTTTATCTCTTGTGTTCTTGAGAGTAACTTCTGCTTGCACTTTGCTCAAAGCAGCGTCATCGCCGCTCACAGGCCTCTCTTTTTCTGCTATACGGTAAAAAATTGTTTTGATAGCAGCTGGCACGACTGAAACTATGAGACCTGCAATAAATAGTCAGTGGCAAGGTCTTCCGCACTCTTCATAATTGACCATCTCAAGATTGCAATCATAACAGTCCCAACTACGACAGCATTGTGCCAGCGCCTCAAAGTTCACCAACCCAACGCTATGACACGTACTTTAAGCAGATTATTGTGAACACTTGACTAACAACAAAAGCTTTATGCATTAGCATGATAAACATCGAATTGAATATGTACAATTACAAGCGTACATACGCATTGCAATGTCAAGCACGCAAAAACTAACATTAATGTCACCCGAAACGCATTTAAAACGCATTTTAACGCATTCGATCTGCGACTTTAACGACACTACTTACAGCCATAGGAAAATGACGCAAATTTATGCACAGTACAATATTTTGGAGTTTATGAAAATTTACGCTCAAACAACAGCAGCAGCTTTCCGAAAGACGGCTTTCTTTTCGAGAGCAACTTGTTTGACAGCTTTGAGTGCAGCCGCACTCACCTCTTTGCTGTGGTCAGGATAGCACGACAGCATGAATTCCACTTCCTCTTTGTCTTTGCCCGTTAAGCTCTCTAGCAGCTTTTTCGTCTCCTGTTCTTTTGGCGAACAGGCGTCCGATCCAGCTGTGAATCCTTGCCAAATGCTCTTTATCTTTTTTTGCGTGGCGTCAGACAGGAGAAGGAATTCGTTAGGATATTCTATTATGAAGAAATCGCAGAATGGCTGAAACTCGGGGTAAAATTCATAGTGACGTGACTTGGAAAACGTTTTTATTATTATGGAAATGGTAAACAATATTCGCTATAGAAATCTGATGTTGGCTTCCTAACTCGACTTGAAAACAAAGAGCAAAAGATCTCAACGAACCTTTTATAAATAGCAGAATGAATTGATTACAGTTAAACAAAGAAATATATTAAATATCCCGAAGAATTCCAGTTACTTTGAAATTATAAATGCGACTCTAGCCTCTCTATGCTCACATTTGTCGTTTATGTCTCAAAGGAAACGCTAAAAGTAATTACCTCTACCGGCTTTGGTGCTTCCGTAGTAATCTCGTATCCGCCATATCCATATCCAGAGCT
Source organism: Plectus sambesii (assembly GCA_002796945.1). Classification (NCBI taxonomy): domain Eukaryota; kingdom Metazoa; phylum Nematoda; class Chromadorea; order Plectida; family Plectidae; genus Plectus; species Plectus sambesii. Next base: position 22,851 of record NIUQ01001217.1, on the reverse strand, counting down.
TGCCTGAAAGTCAGTCTTGATACGATAACGAGAATTTCAGTATGTTATAAAATGATCCATAAGTACTAAATTTCAAACTTTGGACATACCATGGCCAACCACTAGAAACTTGTTCAGGAGAAGTACCAAAACATAAAGTTAACAAAGTATTTCATCATTAGCAATATGCCCGTTCTTTTGAGTACAATTAAAAGTGCAAGAAGGATCCGTACCGCATCGCCATAGCCAGCAGGCTGCGGGGCCGCGTAGCTGCCACCACCATATCCACCGCTCGCAGGAGGCTGCATAGCATAGCCGTCATTTTGTCCATATGAGTTTGAAGGCGCTGGTGGACTTTGTCCATATGAGGTTGATGGTGCCGGCGGGCTTTGTCCATAGGAACTCTGCTGAAGGGTAGACTTTTGCGATTAGACGGAGGCAAGTTTTTATTCGGGCTATACAATACCGCCCGTAAGTTCGACAGAAAACACAGCGCGAACTGCTGTTCTTTCCGGGAAAAGACGATTAACAATTGATAAAGAATAAATTCTACATGATGTGGATGCAAACGGACAAAATGGACGCGCACGTTTGTCACATTCGAAGCGCCTCTTAATAAAAAAAATACCAAGGACACATCCATTGGTCCGCTCGCAGACTGCCCGTAGCCCTCCGCTTATCTTCCAGGTCACCCTTTCATAGTTTGTTTGGGGATGTTGAGGGCAGTCAGCGATGTATTTTTTGCAGAGACTGTATAAAGGAAAGCAGTGTTTTGAATGATGAGGATTTCGACGATCGTTTTGAAAGATCGCAGATTCACGTCATTGGACCCTTTTCATCCTTTTTAATGAATGAACATACTCTCAGAGGTATGAAATAATTTGGATGCATCTAATAGTGTATCCGTAGCCTCTCAGGGAAGCCTACCTGCGGCTGTGCTCCATAAGACTGAGGTTGTGCTCCGAACGACTGTGGCTGCGCTCCGAACGACTGTGGCTGCGCTCCGAACGACTGTGGCTGCGCTCCGAACGACTGTGGCTGCGATCCAGACGAATCTGCAGGCGCCACTGAAGACGTCGGCGCAGGAGTAGTTGTGATTGGTTGGGCTAAAAATCAATAATGCTACGCTCCTAACGTTGTTCAATGCTCGTTCTATTTCTGAATGTAACCAAAATATCGTGTGACAGAAATTCAGATGTCGTAGCTGTCGAGCAAATGGTTGCCTCGAGTCTAGATATTTTGTTTTATAATGATTATGCTCTCTGCGTGTGATATTGCTGAGCATCGCATATAAACCCAATTGTGATGTGACAAAAACTCGATAGGAAATATTGGCCTTAATGTAATTGAAAATGAACTCTGGCACACGCCCACGGATTATTCTAGTTGTAATTGAAATCGTACCATTGCAAGTTTTAGTCTTGCGCTTCTTCTCAGGAATTTCTTCGACCACTCCCGTTTCTTTCTCTTTCTTGGCAAGTTCGGGATGCAGAAGTGCGAACAAATCATCTTCCGCTACTCCTTTGTCAGCATGAAACTCTTTACGATCCATTTTTTTGAATGCTTTCCTTTCTCTTAGCTCCTGAGCGCTGAACTTTGGAGTAGTCGTTGGCGGCATTGTTGTGGTCGTCGGAGGTGGTGGCGGCTAAAGAAGTATTCGTTGCCCCTTCGATTCCGTGCAGTTAAACATTTCAAAGCTCCTTTTTGTCTTGTCGGAGCATTTGGACAGAATTGTTATATTGAGAGTTTGTATCCCCCCAAACGGTAACAGTAAAGTATGTTACCTTGCATGTGGGCGGTCGACGACAAGGACATCTCGGACGGCAGGCGGGGCGTGGTCGGCAAGGGGCGTTGCACCCATATCCAGATTGACTGGCCTAAAATAAAAACTGCGAGTTTGTAAATTTCTTTAAGAACAGTTTATCTCACATAAGCTCATCTTACGCGACAAGGAGAATTTTTGATTCATTTGTGAACATCTGAGCAGGAGTGCGTTTTTAGGAAAATGATTAGAAATCCTTTGCTCTCCTTTCATGATTAAAGTGAATGATTTGTACTATTTGGACACGCGCTGGAAATGAATTATTAACTCTCATTTTACAACAAATAAAAAGTTTTTAACCTGTTGGTTTTGATAATTGTAGTTGTAATTCTGTTGAACTGGTTGGTAATAGTTCTGCGTTACGCATGGAGAGACAGCTGCAAATATTCTGATGGAAGTTGCGAGAAAGGTTAAAAGACAATAGTTTAGGGCATGAATTTTTGCTTAAAAAATGCTAGGAATGTTTAAGTTTACTATAGTTCTACTATACTATAGTTTACTATAGTTTAATATACAGAGTTCTAGGGTGGATTACTATAGTTTGATGCAGTTGATAAAAGAAAGTAAGTAGAAAATAAGTTCAGGTTCTCTTTTTCCCGAGGGCCATTTGTTTGCCTCGGCCATCAGTTCAATTTTCTCTTCGTTCGAAAGAGGAGAGAGGCATCTCGTAATGGGAGGAGAGTAAACTATATGCATACAGATTGCGAATGTTACGATATATCAAAACAATCAATTTTTCGCTAATTTGTGTTATATTACAAAAACAAACATCCAAATGAATTAGATTTTAAAATTGTATCTTCAATAATACCTACACTACTACTACTAAACCGTAACCAAATCACTGCAAAAAAGCGTTTTGCTGTGAATTTGCAGGCATGTTGTTCTTTTATTTTCTCTTCCGTTATCTTACCTTTCAGTTTTTGGAGCAATAAGATCTATGATTACTATATTTGATAAAAAGTTCTTCTATGATAGAATCATCAAATAAATGAAACGTCTCTTTGCTTTTTTGAAACTAATCTTAGAATATCCATAATCATTTATGAAGTTTCCTTCTTACAGCAAGAAGCTATTTCACAAAAGCTTCATTTCTAATATTGAGAGAAGTTGTATGCGTCTAACATTTAATGCAATATCATAAAGAGCTAAAATGTGACACGCTACCAACTTACGTCATTTCAACGCCTGAGCTTCGGTGAACCAGGGCTTTAGTATAGTGTTAATGACACCAATAAGGCACTGTAACGACGCTTGGCATTGCAAACATTTGTAAGAGGCTAATTAGTGCAGTCGAACACAAAAGATCTTATCGCATCAGTATGTGGGTATTTAATAAAATTAAACTCTGTTTCTAACCAGGAGGAACAAAAGTGCAGTCAGCTGAGATCACAGGACGCTTGCCATCATTTTTCTGCATCACATGCCATGATGAAGAATCTCCCTTGCTGATTTTGGTGCCAGCAAGTGAAAGTCTTTCTTTGATAGCATTATTCGCAGGATTTGCCTCCAATAAAAAAGCCGTCGAATAACTGTCTCCAGGAGCTTGCGAGAGACATAGATTGATAGACGACAACAGAACCGCTAGAGCAACTTTAGAACACCGCATTGTTTCACTCAGAGTGGCAATTAGTTCGACAATCGACTGCCTAATATGCCAGTGCACGTGTACAAAGGGCAGAGATCCTCTGAGCGCTGAGCGATAACACCTCAAACAAATTAAGTTTCAGTTCGGCGGAAACTGGTAGTCAATGTCTCAATGCGCTGTTGCGCGGTGATCGGTTTGCTGCAGTCCGTCGACTCTGAACAATCGGCCGACTAAGTAGTCTTCCTCAAAAACTGTGAAGAATGTCTAGTCATGAGATAATCGCCGACTCGTCTATTTCCTAATCGAAAAAACGAATTTCTTCTTGCCATCTGTCGAACTTTGAAGACAAAGAATTCTTCAAACCGCTCAAGTATGACATATTGACGAAGAAGAACTCGGCGGTTAATAGTTAAGCTTGCTGTCCAGTTAATTACGAACATTTATAGGACTTTTTCAAATATCCATCCCCTTGATTGGCTTTATTTTACTTGAAGAATAGATTCCACCTCTACTGAGATTACTGGAGAGGCGGCAACAGGAGTGACCGACGCGTATCGACCTCAACAATTACGATAATCTGGATGGAACACTGTACCAAATGAATAAAGAAGCCATTGGAAGGTGCATATTCGGAAAAATCCAACACTAATCGTCAAGAAATCACGCACTGGTTTTGTTGCTCAATACTTAAATAAAAACACTGATTAAATTGAATCTTTGCCAAGATATTCACTACTCGTGTACTATTTTAAACCCTTAAAGTTGATTTGGTCATGATGTCGTGAAAAGAAAGAGTTTTAAGCTCATAATAAAGCTCTACTGGCGGAATAATTCTAGCAAATTTCACGCTGCAGTATTGAAATCCTGGGGAAAATTTGAGATTCTATTTTTCCATGCTCAATGATCAACAGTTTTTTGAACCGGGGCTCAAGACGAGACCACGCCGCGTCCGATTGTGCGCGATCGCATTAGAGAGTTTTTTTGTCTTGTAGTGCTCGAGGCAAAGATTGCGCCATGAGAAGAATCGTCGACATACGTTTATTACAATGAAACAATTGATGCGCGCCAATTACGTCGAATGCAGTAATGCATAACTATCAGAAAATGAGGCGTGACAGTAACTTAGAAGTTTATAGGAGTAAAGGAGAGGCATCAATGCTTATCGCCAACATTTCATCACGAAACGAAGCATCCATATCGAGCATCAATTTAGAACTAACTGTAAAAGTGTAACCCTTCGTTAGAATTTGATCGAGTGTGCTCTGTGTCTCAGCCCGGATGATATTAGGAAGGGATGGAATAATCGGTTTAATCGCATCGTCCAGTGTTTTTACGTTATCGACATTAACTCGATCATTTATATGAGCTTGGCCGGAAATAACATATTGTGATTCTTTACTCATTTTTCGAATGGTTATCTTAGTGACGTCTATCGCAAAGGCTGCATCAAAAATTAGAACGTCGACCATCTTTCCAGTCGACACCCGATTATATTGAAGCGTAAACTGGAAATTTAAGCTAATCGTCGCACGTTGGTCGTGAATACTGGTTTGAGGATAATCCGTCGCTGTAGCCAAGAGTCGTCCTGCAATACATATTGGGTCATTTTGAGAGTTGCTTATGCATACAGTACGTCGTATAGCGTGCTCATATGATCAGTCCCGTCTACTACCAAACGCTTCAAGGAAAGCTAGCAGACTTCAGAAGATAGTGTTTAAAAATTTGGTATGATCGAATATCTTCGAATAATCGACATAGACAATATAAATTAAAATCAGTTAAGAATAAGTGAACAAAGGGGTCTGCGCCACCTTTGGCTAAAGCGACTTTGCTTCACTTAACCACATGCTGAAGCACAGCACGCGTTTGGCGCAAAATCTCTTAAGTCAAAAGTATATGCCTCTTCTCACTAACCTAACATCAAAACTGTCTGAAGAGCTCACGCAGTATCTTTATATTTTAACGTGATATAAGACTATAATTTAAATGCTATTAATTTACACACTAATTTAAAGTTATTGCAGCCAAAGCTTTGCAAACGGTACAAAAATCGAAGGGAAGGCTTAGCCCGTAAGTAAACTCTAATCAGTTACCCGTTTTGTCATCAAACGTAGCGCTCATGTTTGGTGCATAACTTCCAACGCACTGTTCACTTTTTTTGCAGTTGAGTCGTAAGAGATCGCTGATGTTTCCATATTTCTCATCCTCTAGATGAATGTCGCTAAGCAGCCCTGCTTTCATCGCTTGAAACGAAAGCGTGTCGAAAACATAATTTGATATATAAATAACAGCCATGCGACCTTGTTCGATAAAAGTCGGATTCATTGCTTTCGGCCCGAATCGTTGTTCATGCTTTTTATCGCCAATTATAGTTTCACCTCTAATTGGGAAATCCACAAATATACTGTTTGCTATTGGATTTTCAACAAGTCCGATGTCAAACTGCGCGCCACCAAAGATGTTGAAATATGGCATCTTTTGGGCAAGAAACGAATTCGCGGCGTCCAAATATTTGTAAAGATTCGGACAGACCAATATTCTAATATCGCGCTCCACATCCATGCGAAAATGCCTTTCAAACATATCCTGAACAAATCTTTTCTTGCTATCGATTCTCGTGTTGATTATCCTTATCTGCTGATTGCACTGGTCGGGTGCAGTCTGAAGTAGAAACAATTGTAGCAACGATAAATATTAAATGCTACAGCTGATGAAAATAATAGGAAATTTGCACACAGAACTAGAAAACGAATTGTCCATCCTAAATATGACCTTTTACGATTTTCAGCGTCCTTATGGCAAAAAATCTTGGAATCTCAGCTTTACTGTTTCAAAAATGTTACAACTTGAAAGGAAAAAACATCAAATAGCATTCATGCTATTATACTGGAAACAATAATTAGCACCAAACTGTTTTTGTTGTTATCCGCTGCAAATACAGTCCCAAGTAAATATTCGGGTACAGGCAATACTTTTCGTAGAATGAGAAGCATTCTCATTATAATTGTGCAAAAAACATTACTAAGCTTAAAATTATACATGTAGCCTTGTTATGAAACTTATTTGAAATTCAGAACAACAACGTCAGTATCATATTAAATTTTTCCCTAAGATTGTACCTCAAACTTTAATTCTGTACTCTAAATTCCTAGCAGCAGCATTTTCTGTCGCTCATAATTCATTCAGTTTCCGCTCTGTAGTAGTTCAATAAAAATATAACGACCTTAATTTCTAGTGTTCCATGAGGACTTGATTCCAATGTCGCAGTAAATGTGAGTGTCACATCTTTCATGTCAATAGCAATTTCCCCACGTGTTCCAATAATCCAAAACCCTCGTGCCGAATAATCCCCAGCCACAGAAATAATTCCGTTTGATAATGTGATTTTTATAGTGTTTGGAGAGGCAATCTCAAAGTCGACAGAATCAGAAGGGAAATTTAGATCAATTACTCTTAAATTGTAAGTCCAAACTACGAAAATGTCATTGTGATACATTTTGTCGGGAATTTTGATTATGTCTCCAGACACAGCGAGTTTTTCAGCTAACTTTAGCTCTTCCTAAAACGTTACTATGGTGATTGCTTTTGTGGCAGCCTCACAGATTTAATAACTAAACATACCAGAAGACACATTTTCACTCCATTCCTTGTCATTCGGAAAACCATGCCAGACTTTGTCTCCGAATTTTGTTGATGGACCTTTGGCAGTTTACGTGGCTAAAACATTGACTTAATGGATAGAGTGAGAGATGTTGATAAGGAACATTAGGCAACCCGCTGCATCAACCAATAATAAACAATATTTGTACATAGCGAAGCAGAATGAGGCCGTCCTACCCTTACAATTTTTCACCAATTTCACTTTGATGAGAACACTTTCTAAACCACATAAAATATTTCATATTAAGTTGGCCTGAATAAGTCCTCTGAACTGAAAAGAGTTCTGTTTGAAGTGGGAAGTGTTTTTTCTAATGGTATTGAGACAGATTCCTCTAAAAAAATACATAATATAGAAGTTCATTCGTTCGATTTCTGAACACAGTTAGGTTAAAATCCTTTTATCTAAAACACACTTTTTAATTTCTTACCTCCTTAAAATGTTCATTGGCAGTACTGCTTCTATCGTTAACAGAAGGTTGATTGCTTTTTTCCTCTTCAGAACCCTCTATCACTAGTTCTCTTTCGAAGACAACAATCCTCTCTCTCAGAACAATTTTTGAGCTGTTATAGGGAATTTTTCGGTGCATCACATCTCTTATCATTGTTAGCGTTTCTTCATGAATTTGTTCTTTTTCTGTTGAAACATTTTGCATTGAAGAATTAAAGAACATTAAAAGAGCAAAAGCGAAGATAGTGCACAGCACGATAGAAAAGGTTTTCATTTTCTTCGTTAGTGTACAGGGCACGCCGAATAAAGAATAAAAAGTAGAATAAATAAGCATTCAGCGTGTTGCTATAAGAACGTTGCTTACTTGCAACATTACACATTGACACTTTATCGCGCAATGAAATCAGCTAATATTCCCAGCCCAGCCCTGACGTGCTGACTTAACACCTGTACTTTGAACTACTTAAGTAGAGTCACATGCATTTCGGAGCGAGAATAACAGACGGAATCACCATTGATTGGCTCTTCGAGAAAGAGAAAATATGCGTGCCGCCCATCTGCATTCCGCCTGACTTTGATGAGCGCGTCTCTTTTGTTCGTTTACGCCCGTTTCAATCGTCTCTCGTCATCAATCAATCGTCTCACTTATATTCGTGGACAAAATGAACGATTTGCACAGTGTTTTACGCAAAAATTTCCAGCGGAACATCAAATGGATGAGATATTTAAGACATAAAGACTAACAGTGATATCACATCCTGGCCGTCGGTATTTTAGTTGGGCACATTTTTCCTCAGCTTCATCTCTGATCGAACGGGATTGATCCATCTTTGATTACTAAGCATCCATCCACAACCTTCGTCGGATGACATTTGCGTTGTGTGATATGCACCATTCAAATGAGCGGACCCACATTCCTTGGGCGCAGGCCTAGCACCGGGTGCGGCATACCAAAAAGGCCTATAAAAATCAGTGGCATGACATTCCCTCTTCACTCTTGAAAGCCTCAAGTCATAACTGCAGTATCGAAATAAATCTTAACATTGTATCGCAAAATCGTGCTCTGTCCATCTAAAGAACCGATTTGGGGAGGTCCCAAAGAAATAGGCAGAGGGGGAGGGGATCCCATCTACCGATCTTCAAGATTAAAACAATGTTGCAATTGCGATAATAAGACACGTTGGTAAAAAGTTGCACAACATAATGAACGGAATAAGAAAGACTTCAAGTTTTATTAACCCTCGATACAAAATAGCGACGTTGTGCTTTGCCCAAGCATCAACCAATCGACGGACGTGAAGGGTAGGTGGATACGTGCTGCCATTCTCTTTCCCTAATGAGTTTGTAATTTTCATTTTGGGAGACTGGAGAAGGGGAACAAAGTAATTTGTCACCGAGCGGCAACCTTTCCACGCGAGCACTTGGACAAATTTCACAAAATTGGCATAAATATAAAATGAAGAAAAGTTATTTCATTAAAAAATTTTGAAAATGGCCCATGGATGAAATGGGGTTGATTGGCGGCCGAACCCCAGGAGCAGATTGCTACTCGTCTCTGCACCAAACTGTGTTCCTTTACTGTGACAGAACGCGCTCACGATATTCAAGCTCAAGAGTTAACTCAAAGCACATAACGAAAGATTCAAATCGTAGTACATATGATAAAGTTTCCCACATTGGTCTGCTTGATAATGACGATCTTAATATTAAACTGTACCCGTATTTCTTGTTGTTCTTCTGCAATGATGCGCAATTATCCCCATCAGAGGCGGTGAAGAACTGACCAAGATTATGATTTGCGCGGAACGTTCCATTTTCCGTTTCGTCCAGATTACCAGCCAGCATTTCTCCAACGTTCAGTTTGTAACGGCTTCCTTCGCCATCTATCTGTAGTGGAATGTACGATAATAAAAGAAAGCAATCGCATTTAGGTTATGTACCCGAACTGGCCATTCTCCCCACAAATAAGTCTGATCAAATGTCCAAAGGTCGATTCGGAGAGTTACATTATCATCTTTAGTGCTCAGAATGTGAACGTTTTCTAATCCAAGCCATCCAAGCCATGAGGTAGACTGCACGTTGAATCCATCCTTGTATTCCTTCCTGGTCTTGTTCAAAAACATCAAAGAATCATCGACACGCCTGAAGTAAAGCACACTCATCAGATTTTGGATGTACTCGAGCGATGAAACAATTATATACAAAGTAAATAATCTTAAGATTAATATCGAAAGTAGAAAAGTTTGACAGATGTGTGCAGGCACGCATTAGGATTATCGTAAGAAAACAGCAGCAAACTACAGTAAAATTTGAAAAGAACAATAATGATGATGTCGAGGAAGATTTCTTTAGAAAGCTTTTATTCTTCATTTCTCATATTTAGAATGGTTTATATGTTAACTTCACTAGTTTCTAGGCCGTAGAAGTTTAAAATTGTTGTAGACAAGAAATAACGGTATAATACTACCAGTGACCGATATCAGCCTCGAATAAAAAAGCAGTCTTGAATTTTGACTGTATCAAGATACCTTTGAATAATCGTCCATCCACCTCCGGCAGTTTCCATGTCGCAGTAAGCTTGCACTGGATACCTATCGGGTTGAGGAGAAATCCACTGCGTACCAGTTACAGTGAAATTATGCTGATGATAATAATCGTAACAGTCAGTCATATTGAAACTTTGCGGCCACGTGGTTGTCGGCAAAGAAGGAGAAGTAGTAGTCGAATTCATGGAGTCACATTTATCGCAGTTAAAGCGGGTTAAAGCCATAAACCCTGATAAAGCCATGAAAATCACCATAAAGGTTGAGCAGATCGTCGCGCATAAATATTTTCTGAAATACAGTCTTAATGAACAGTATGTGTACGTGAATGAAGTCTAAGGTACCTGTTCAGGTTTAAGAAACAGCCATATTGTATCAGGATTTCCTTATTCACGAGCGAGGTTACATGATTCTCGCAAAGTAATCATAGTGAGCAAATCAATAAATTGCAAGAAGAATTATAATATTTTTTCATTTAGTCATAATCTAGGGCGGAAAGACCATGGTGGAATAGAACTTAGCAGTCAATGTAAGAAAGCTAGAGGAAAGAACGCAGCCCAAAAATACGTGACAGGGAAAATATCGTTAATTATGATTATACTGCAAGGAATATTACCGCAAAAGGAAGCAATGAAACACTTTTAGAAAATAAAACTCAAACCGGTGAAATGTTCTTAAACATGATTCTTCAGATGCTGATGAGTTTCCATGGTCTCGCAATAGAAAATTTTGTCCGTAGAAGGATGCTTCAGTTGATTTATTTTCTAGTTCTCCTTCTCTTATTAAACCGACCCATTCGCTGACCACAATTGAAGCAAGGTGCACTTGATTAGTCACAATGAGGCCGTCGAGGAAGTCGAAATATGCTTTCCGTGTTCGGTTTTCCAAGTAATGTAGAAATTCCTTATTCTCTTCAAATTGAGTTCTTCCTTCCTAAATTACTGATAACAATCAAAACTGGATCAGTAATTAGCAGAGGAAAATAAAGAGAGTTTCAAAATGCGTCAAAACGCTCGAGATTTCAGACTGAAGACTGGCATGCTTAAAGAAATTTGTAGATGCGAAGCAAGTCCAGAAAGTACATTTAACTGATGTCAATTTCGATTGAAAAAAAATCAAGTTTAAAGTTCATTTGTCGATAGCCTACATTTGATGAATAAGCTTTCCACATCCACATTTATTACATTTCTCTGTAGCAGTTATTTGCATTAATCCTTGTATAATATTTTAATGGACATTATATAATTTCATGTATCTGTTGGCAGTCGGGCCATTCGATTAGTTTTCTTTTACTATCAATACACCACACTACCACTCTACATCACGAGTCCACTCTCAGACTGACGAAATATCCTCACTTTCCTCTTACATACATGACGGTTACGAAATCGAGCTTAATCATTTCCGCGGATTGCCCTCGTGCCGGGACGCCGGCACTGGCGGGAGGCGCGATTAGTAGTCGGTGGCAACCCACCGACTACATATTTTAAAGAAATTAATCTAACTGCGTAAAACTTGAACTTAAGACCCAGGAAAAAGTAGAAGTGAAAAATGATGTGCAGTTACTTTGCTTGGGTATTTTTGGAGTATTTGCTATTTTGAGCAACTTAGGGCAACTTTTAAATTTCGAAGACGTACCGATTTTATTTTAGCAATGTCGTGTGAATTCAAGTGTTCCTTCGATTCCATATGAGCATATAATTCAGTCAGTTTTAAAGCACTACAAAGCTTTGGCAAGTTTCTTCTCAGCGCAAGCTTCATTTCCCTATTCCAGAATTTATTTTGTCGATTATTTGCAGCTTCTAGTTGTGAACGAACGTAATCGGCTTCTGCAGTGCAGTCTTTCAAATAGTTTGCAGGGATTGCACAGTTTCCACCTGCTCCATTTTCTTCATCGGCAAGCAGCCCTGTTCCACTACTCGAATCGGTTGTACTGTCGCCCTCCATGATGGCGGTCGACGCTATGGGCCGCTAGGGCCCAGTAACTGGCATAAGAACCACCCACAGTTCGCAAATGCTCTTTTCAATCTAAAAACAACGAAAGTTATTGGCAACCTCAACTATAATTACATCAGTTAACATGAAAAAGTTAGTATTCAGCGTGCCGCTTTTTTATGTTACTGTGGTGTAACACTACATTCACAGCATAGCAACAGGGATGGTGCGTCGTATAGTGTCGGTGACTGATTGATAAGGATTCTGTGTCACGCGCTTATGTGTTTTGTTTACGTATTTATGATCGCCTGCGTAGACTTTTGCTGATAAGATTGGCTAACTGGGACTGAATGGTACGAGGCTTAAACCGCCCCACGATGATTAAGCATTAAAACTAAGCATTCTTCTAAAGCTGAAGAAAATAAGTTGAGTTAGCGACGCGCAAATTTACAACTTATGGTATCTTTAGGAGAATATGTAACAAATTTGAGAGTTTTATGAACTTTAGCGGAAGTTTCGCTCTGACAATTAGGAAAACTTTTTGGCAGCAAATGAACAATGAGAATGGCGGACAGTGATTTCACAGGGGGCCATTTCATAAAGAACCCCCATCATTAGGTAAAAAAGCGTAAATATGAGTGTAGAAAGCATTGCAATACATGTGAGAGTTAAATCAACGCTTTTTGTTGAATAATCAGTAAATGGTCAAATGTTTCACAGAGTTACATGTTTATAAGATCACATTAAGCTGTGAGATGAACAATGTCACACAATGAGACGGACTGGATCATTGCCAAAGAAAGGCGTAGATGTGTCAGCAATCGTTGCAGTTTCACTTCCATATAGTGTATTTTTAGCGGAAGCCTCGAGAGAAGTCGCTCGCCCTTCTCTGACTCGGGGGAAATTCGTTTCGCGTGTCTACCAGTATCTCATCACATCTTTTCCATTAATGAGGTGGGAGTGGAGGTGACGCTCCGACTTCATGGAACTTTTTTCGTTTCATGAATCTTGAAGCATAAAATTAGCTGTTAAATAACTATTAAAAGTGATTATTTAGTAATTAGCTTACTGTGAAACTTTTAAATAAATGAAACCATTGACGCGTACGCGCCATGAGATTAATAAAGAAATCGATTGACTACCCACTCTTTGCTAGTAATTTTGGAGATGTTGCCATGTCAGCGTTAGACAGGCGTCTGCCAGCCATTACGCGGCGGTTACAATACAATGACTAATCGTTTACTCCCTGACCACGCTAGTTTTTCTGTGACTTTGTCACACTGATTCGCAATTAACCAATTTTCGCTTAATTTTTACGACGTACTTCAGACTAAGTAGTAAAGTTTGAGCGTCCCTGAGCAATTAAAAAAAGGGCTGATTGGAGTGTTGTGTCCATCGCTTTAACGATAGAGATTAAAAGAAACAGATTTGTTCAAAATTTTTTCTGTGGCTAGTTTGTTTCGATTTTGCTGTTGAGTGAAGCATCGCAAGTGGTTGACTAAGCCACAGCGCCAGAGAGCCCGCGAGAGCCTTTGATCGTTCTCTTTTATAAAATGCATTGCTCTGCGGTTGAATATTGCTGACATCCGCGCGCTGTACGAATGCGAACCGGTCCCGAGTTGCTGAGTAACGCTGCACAAAAGCGGCACATTCGACGGCGGGCGGGGTATTCGTATTGGACGTTGGCGGACTGGTACTTAACACATGTTTGGGCAGGACTACTGGACGAAAAAGGCAGTGGTTGCTGACGAAACACAGGTACCTCAAATGTACTGCATGTGCGATTTGTGCTCGCACACAAAATAGTCATCCTTAGTCATCGCCAGAATTTTATGTTGCCTATTTTGCGCTAACCATTTTCTTTACGTTGCAAATCAAATTATGGAGCAAATTTTCTGATAGAAGTCAGCGCTTCGATAGTCAGAGTTTTAAAGCTTCAAATTATGCAGCAAATTTTTTAAAGGGGAATGTTGTTGTTTAAGCTAGTTTCAAATTGCGGCTTTTAATTATACGCTTTACAGATATTTTTCAAATTGTCACAAATTCTCAGGGAAATGTGCCAGTCCAAAGCTGTAATACAAAAATTGCTTTATAGCAGGAATATCCTTAATATTATCAATGTGTGTCATTTATGTATTTCTAGCTAACCTTATTTATTGACAAAGGATAATTAAATCATACCCAAGTTAAAAATAGGTGAATTTTTAATAACTTAGTTCTAAAATATAACTAAGCGGCTTCTCTTGCACAATCTTGTCAAATATTGAATAAATCTATATTTCTATCTTAATATTTGTAAATTTTATAGTAAACTATTAACGAACAATCTAAACTAATCATTTTGTTCTTCCCCTTTACTACTACAATATGAAATTTCAGCTATGACAATTTCATACTCTCGCTCAAGCAGCCTCCGCCACTTGTTCTCAAAATGGAAAGGAAGCATTTGGAAGACGTGCTGGTTCGAGCTGTTCATCTTCTTGGCGCTTTATTATCTAGTACGGGTCTTCTATAATGTGGTTCTGCCATACTTTGATGAAGATGACGATAAGAAGTACAGGTAATCCTATTCATATTATCTGTTTTCAATTAAAATAAGCAGGTTATATTGTTTTATTTGGTCAAAACCACTTATTGTGAGAGGCTGGACGTGACTGCTTTCTGACGAGCTATATGACTTTGCTCTAAACACATGGTTTATGAATACCGAACTTTAGTCTTTAAACTGCGCTCGAAAAATCGAGTATGTTCGTCTTGACCATTAACATAGGATAATTTCTGTAAAACTTTCTATAGCATTTACTATTCACACAATTCAAAATTCAATGATTAGTTCATTTCAGACGAGCATTTGAACATATTGCGATAATGTTCGATGACTACATTAAACAGATACCACTAACGGTGAGTAAATTTTTCGATGAGGCTTCATATTTCCTTTTAATTTTTTGCGCAATTTCCCTAATTTTAGTGGGTATAAAATACTATTGGCAACAACTGCGGTGGCTGTCGAGCTCATTTAAAGTAAAACGCATCATACAGCTTTAACATGGGCATCTTTTGTTTAATCATCAGAATAGCCATTTAAAGCAAGAGTAAAAGATTTTGAAAATGCTATTTTATTCTCTTGATTTTTCGATCAAATTTACACCCTCACCTTTCGCTTTGCTCTTCAATCAGCAGCTGTTTTAGTTCCTACTCGGTTTCTATGTTTCGACAATTGTAAAGCGCTGGTGGACTCAGTTTGAATACATCGTGTGGCCCGATGACATCGTGACACTTCTATGCCTCCTTTTTCCTGGAACGGATCACACAAGTCGTCTGCGGCGACACGCAATCGCTCGTTATTTAAATTTGACCGCGGCTTTGGCTTGGAGAGACATTTCACAAGAGATTCGACGGCGATTTCCCACTATTAAACATATTGTGGCTAGTGGACTGATGACTGAAGTAGAGGAAACGTTGTACGAGTCACTCGAGGTACTGTCTATTTTCAATATATTTATATGAAATGACTTGTAAACAGTAATTTTATTTTGCCTCGAAAGTTTCAAATGCAAAGTTGCGCGCTTCTATTGATTTCGCTTTCCTAAAGAGTGAAAAATATTTTGTTCTGACTCATCTTGGGGATGGTCGGGCCGTCCTTCTCCCTCATACTTAACTACCCCTTGCAGCTTGCGTTTTCTTACCGAGAGCGATTGCTAGCGACACGATAAGCCATTATAATTTAGTAGCTGTCAAAATATGCGTAATAATATACGAAATATGAAAGGTATAATTTCAGTCAAAGGCTGTTCGTTGGTATGTGCCACTTCATTGGGCGCAAAAAATCATTGTCGCCGAAATCGATGACAAAGGCAAGGATGCCAAACCACTCTCCTCTCTTGTCAAGATCTTCATGAGTGATTTGAAACAGTACAGGACAAGTTTCCGCAAACTGTACAGTTACGATTGGGTGTGTGTCCCGCTGGTTTATACCCAAGTGGCCGCCCTCGCTACTTATGGCTATTTTGCATTCTGTCTCATGGGTCGACAGTTTCTCGATCCGGCGAAGAAGTACAAAAATTTTGAAATTGACTTTGTCGTACCAGTCTTTACGATTGTACAATTTCTGTTCTTCATCGGCTGGTTCAAGGTGAGTGAAATCTTAGCTCAGTGTTAATATTCGGCTGAGGACAGCGGGACTTGCGCATTCCGCGCTGAAGTATAAACGTTTCCAACAAATAAGATTGCCGACTTTCCTGTTATGTACACCGAAGAATTTCTTCGCGAAAAAGAAAGCGCTTTAGAAACACTGCATTTTCACATATTTCCCGATGGTCTACGGGAACGTGCTCCAAAATTAAAGTTTATATGAAAACTTTTGCGCTATTAATGAAGGTGATGCAGATTATATTAATATTTTTATTGCTTTCATACAGGTCGGTCAAGACTTGCTGCGACCTCTCGGAACAGATGACGACGATTTCGAGCTTAACTACATTCTCGACCGCAATATTCGAACCTCTTTCGCAATCGTGAACGCTGTTGAAACAGCCGCCTGCCCGCAGATGGTTGAAGACAATTTCTGGTCTTATCAGGACAAACTGGTGCCGCCCGTCGCGCATACGGAACTGTCGGCGAAACTGCACGAACATCCGCCAAAGCTACATAGCTACGTTGAACTGAAGAACTACGATGACGATGAGATCTCAGATATACAAACTAGTACAGTGGGTGTTAAAGAAAAGTACTTGCAGAAAGGACAACGCAAACGGTAGGTTCACGTGGGCGACGATGTGTTGTCTTATACGATAGAGCTTTGTGACTTCCACCTCCCAGAAAATGAAAAAGGAGAAGTTATGGTTTGGCCCAATCTGGGTAATTTCGTTAGTCCTGATTTCGCTCAACTTCGCATTCTTGCCTAAAAATTATCCACCGTTATCACAACCTAAGATAGTAAAATGTCTCCTTCCCTCAAAATAAATTTAACTCCTCTCTGAAAAACTATGCCACTGACAAAAACATTTTCTGCTCAAGACCGTTTCTCTCATACTTGCAGGTACATCGATTGGTGAATACGTTCGAACAAGTAATTTCTCCGAAGGAAAATGCTACAAAGTCTTTTGCATTTTCAAAGTGTTCTATACTTCATGTCACAATATGCTTTACCTCATTTATCATTCTTGCTGGAACATTTTCAGTAAATAAGAAAATATTTTGAGCACAACAATGCATGATAATGAAACGTATGACATACATAAAAATCGAGTTTCTTTTCAATGCAGACTTCTTTAAACCATATGGGATTATGAATAACTGTAAGAGAGTATTCTCCATGGCAGTACGCGGTTTTACTGTCTGGGTCCTTTTAGATACTGTTCAAAATTGAATTATATCAATTTTACGATGTTATCATCTTATCATAAGATTCAAAACTGAGATCAAGGTGATGATATGCACAAGGTAAATGATTATTTATAATTTTATACATGCAATAGAGGGATATACGGGATCTTGCGATGAATGATGCAAAAAAGTCAATTCGGCACGTCAAATGGTATACATCAAACAGCTGGTAATCATCTCTGCTTTCAACGATAAGAGAAACTAATTAGGCACTACTCATTTCATTCGTATCAATTTATCGCAATCCAGCACAAAGTAAGCGAATCATTGACAATCTTTACCACATAACAATACTGCCGACATGAGCACTGAAGAACATACGAAGTTCAAACCCAAACAGTGGGATTGCTCCTCGGGGAAAAATGTTTACGATATACCACGAGTGAAATCAAGAGAGAACGAGCAGACTAATTTTAGAACATGAGGCGCCTTTCAGCCATGCATTCTCCTCCAACTGCGTTCATGTCTGCAATGCTAAGAGCAAATACACTTCATCACCGCCATAATAATTCATGTCAGACACACAACCCTGAGATTCAGAATTAACACATCAATTGGTTATTTGGAATACTCTTTTGCCAGATACGTATCACTCTTTCTTTCCTCATATCGATGAAGAAACTCCTCTTATTGTTTCTTACTGCCGCCTCCCCTGCCACCTCGTCGCGATCGCGTAGTGGGACCTGAAATAATTTGAATTATCTTCGCTCTTATTGCTGTAATGGAAGCTTCCTCATAGGAACAGCGCGACGTGAAAACGGTGCACGATTTTCAATTAAGAGTTCTAATACTACTATAAAGAATTTATAATTACAAGATATATGCTACTGCAAAAAATTCAATAACACACATTTGTGAGAATTTTTGAACATTATTACAGGAGAATGCCATATCAATTAAAATTCGCTAAAATAGTGTCACGACCATTAAGATCTCATGCTATCACAAGTGGAATTTAATTCCGTCAATGACTGCAAAGGAAGCGTCATATAACTACGCCATTAGGATAAATGGTATAGACACGGTAAGAATTTGAGATAACGCTATTTCATGCAGAAAGAAGCAAGTCAAACTCTTACGTATCATGAGACATAGTCCAAAAATGACAACTTCAGCTATAGTATCGCATAATATCAAACTCTTATCGTGTCTCAATGGCATCTTCATTCACTCGCTATATAACGCATGCATAATGCTGGCAGTACTTACCACTGCGAGTTGGTGAGGCGTTGCCCGAAGAAGCGGACGTTTTGGCAAGCGGCAGTCCAGGCGGAGCGGATTCGAAATCAGAAGCAACCGCCAACTGTGAGAAGTAGACATCGACATAGCTGATATCCTCATCGACACCAACTCCCCAGTCATGCCTTGTCTTCGTCGTCGATTGCAGTAGCGAGCCATCACCGGCAACGCTTTCGGTGGCATTCGCAGGGAAAACAGTCAACTGGCCGCGGGACGCATTCTTCTTTTCCTTCCATCGATTACTACCACTTACATCCATGACCATTGCATCTCTATTCTTCTTTCGTCCGCTGATTTTCTGATCTTTGTAGCTCGTGGACAACCCTCCATCATTCAGGCACGCCATCACTCGGTCCCAATAGCGCTCGACGCCTTCCACCATCAACTCCGCGTTGAAATAGTCGTCGAGAAATGTCTTCCCTGAAATATTTTGTGAAAATATGAGCATCGTATGAAGAAGATGACTCGATAAGTCATAAATGTAACTGAATCAAAAATTGAATAGATAAAATATTATGTATGAGTGATTTGGCAATCGTTTCGGCTAAGAATAAATTGATGCGAGCAAAGGGGGCTTATAGAAAAGATGAAGCTTTGCGGTAAATTGATGCAAGGGTAGAGTGATTTGCAGGGCGCATCATTCCATACCCGCCTGGATTTGTGAGGAATATCATTATGAATTCAGCTCGGAGTCTAAGAGCAAACGCTTCAAAACCATTCCAAATTAAATGATTTGAATACCATTAATGACGGGCAGGTCAGAGCTTTCCGCAAAGTGCTCCTCCAATTGACTGACTGTAGGTGCCAATAGCATTTTCACTGGCACTGCGGTCAGCTCACCAGCTGTCTCGTCCAGCTCGAAAAGCTGAAAATAGATCAAATTTTAGAGCGAACCAAGAAATAAAGTAAAAACAAAGACGGACGCGTACATAAAGGGCTAGCAATTATCTACCAAATCACGGCTCTTATCTATATTTGAAAAGTGATGCTTACACTGTACCTATTCAAAGTCATTCCTATAAATAATGAAAAATATTAAAATGTAATACCAAAATACAGTATACAAGGTGAAAATCTCTCACCTGAGTTTCTGTGTCAACAATGCAGGAAGCGTTGTCGTCTGTATGACGAATGGCGAGAAAAAAGGGAGCGAAATGGGGGAACAGTGCAGTCTTGCGCAGGGCTTTGGTCACCTTGGCAGCCATCCGCTTTGTACTGATCGGTCCGTTTCGTACCATTTGGTACCAGCCCACCACCACTTCCTCCCCCTCGCCTACAAAGTGGCACATATTCAGGTGAACTATAGAAAACGAAAACCTCTCAACAAATTCACAATTTATGCTATTTCCACTTTAAATTCGACACTTCCAAATAAAAATTGACACTTTAGCAAATTCAACAGTGTCCATTTTCGAATAGAAATGGTATATTTCGGACGTTTCTACAATGTAAGCCATCTCGCTAGAATAACAGACAACTAGGCATAATTTCAGGACCCAAAAGCCGTGGCTTCCCGAATAAAAAGGCTTTCGTAATCCAATTTCAACCAATTTCATCTCAACTATTTGATGCACATAAAGCACATTACACAGTGGACAACAAAGTAAAACATAAACATACATTTTTCCTGAATCGCTTGCACCAGAGATGGCACAAGACAGACGTTGTGGGCCTTGTCGTAGAAAGTGAACAACGACATGCCTGCAAAACGATCAGTCAAAAACAGCATCGAATCGATGTGTTTTTCGAAGGCGAACACATAATGAAAGCGGCGAAAATATGCTACATTTATACTGTGATCAGTTTCATATCGCATACTTAAATGAAATTCATACTTAGCGTATAGGGAGAAATTTGTCGATCAGTAACGAGCGTCGAGACCAAATACCGTAGAACGCCAAATTTAGCCTATCTTTAACACGCTTACGTCAAGGAAAGTCTCAGGAAAGACTGTTTTGCTGTTACTGAGTGAAAAGTGTTCCCTATAGTGTTAAGATATATTCAAAGTTGGACTTTCGCTAAAGTATGCGATATGGAACTGGTCGCTATATAAATGGTGCATAATTTCGTGATTTCTGACATTTGCTCATCTATCATAAACATACCTTTGTGCTTGACAGGAACGACATCAAGAATTCTTAAGGTGGTCACGCTGGTGGTGATTATATCCTCCGTGTCTGTGCGTACATTTTTCATCATCGTTGACCGATGACCAAACACGAAGCCTTCATTGTCCACTTCCTGAAATTCTCATGAATTCTTAACTTTAGAATGGATCTTCAGAAGACCATAAATGCGGTGGTGGTTAATCCAAAGGCTCGGAACAGGATGCGTACAAGTATGGTATGTTTGTCATCTACAACTATAATGGTTTTTCACAGAACGAAACGTTATTTATATTGCTGTTGTTTAACTAAGCCAAACCCTGATTTATTGATTACAATATTTTAAACCCATTTACAAACCTGCTCATAGACGACTTTGTTGATGAGCATGGCCTTGTTGAAGGGAGTCCAAACGTACTCAACGGTAGGGACTCTGCCCTTGGTCGGCTTCTTCTCATCGATCATTGTCATTGACTGACCAGATTGTCCATTTTCGAAAAATGGACTACGAATCTGCTCCTTCTGTAGCACATTCGTCGCCTGCTGCTGCTGCTGGACGTTTTCGTCATTCGCGTCCTATAGAGAGAAACAAGTACAGTATAATTCGCTTATACCGGTAAAAAATACGCCGGTCCCCCAAGTACCGGTATTAACGAAATTCACTGCATACTTGTATTTTTAGCTTGCGCCACAGAGAAATGTGCCACAGTTGATTTGGATAAAAATAACTAACCATTAATAGTATCCATATCTTTATTTTCAACGGATTAAATCACTAAATTAGAATATTGAGGTCATTGCAAAAGTGACATCCTCACAAAATCTAACACGTAAATGGCAACTATCCATCAGAAAACCTTGCCTCAAGACCGCATCACAGCCGCTGACCGGGTAAGAGTCAGGATAATTTACCCTATTATGGAAACCTTTACCGCATTATTAGAAAATGCGAGAATACAAATGATAAAATATCAGCATTCAAACTGTCGCATGCAGCGAAGCCTAAAAGGATGATGCAATTGATTATCTACTGACCTCGTGGCGCGCTGCTTTAGAGGTCTCCGGCTGTGACGCGGACTTTACCGTCTCCACTAAAACCGCCGGAATTGGCTCTGCGCCAACTCTGCTGATTCCCGGATTGTCGTTTCGAACTCTGACACGTTCGGCGTAGGACATTTGTGCGCCCTTTGCGATCGTCGACGAACGAGTCACTGACGGCATTTATGTCACGTTGTATCGCGCTCGAACCAGTATTCTGTGCGAATGAACGGAAACATGAGTGTTGAAAAATCAATATAATACCCGCAAAAGTGCAACGCATCAAAATTCTCTCAAAAGCTGCAATACAAAATCTTGCTCCGAGATGCTCAAAAGTTTTCGATCCACCATTAGCAAAGCGCTAAGCATCGCTAATGTTTCTCTAAGATATTTAAATAAACGCCTATGACGAGTCCTTAAACTGCTGGGTGCAACCTCTCCCTAAATACTGTAATCTTGCCACGTTTGGCGTGAAACTTTGCATAGAAATATTGGTGAAATTAGGAAAACATTTCTTTACAGGAAACGCGTAATCTTTAAATACTGCGAAGAAACCTTTATAGGATGTCATCTTACATCAAACGAAGAAATTAATTTTATGAATTGAAAATAGCAAACAACTCGAAATTCAATATTAAGAAACGTAAAAAAAATCAAATGAAACAGACTGAAAATAGTTTAAAAAAGAAAAGCTTGAATGCTTGGGACAAACACGCACCACGATGACTATCTGTGCTCTGACTGCAAAATTACGGTTCCATAGCAATCTTTATTTCCCAGCCAATATACCTGCGTTTCACCGAGTAAATATATAGTCAAATAAGCATTGAAAATCGCATTGAAAAACCTTCGCAACATTCACACGGTATAATTAGTCTGTTCGGTGGAGAGATCAAAAAAGTATAATTTTTTGGCATGGCATAGATCCAGCATGGCTCTAGCGTATGCACCGAACAATCGATTCAAATTAGCGCCAAAACCAAAGAACCGGCCGCTGTAGATGGAATGTTAACACTATGGAAAAGGTTACTTCCTCACTTTTTGGTAACAAAAATATAATATGACTAGAGATGATAACATGACCCAACGATATGAAAGAGTATTTT
>NIUQ01001216.1:0-33284 GCA_002796945.1 Plectus sambesii | reverse complement strand
ATCAGACTTGAGCTGCGAGAATAGAATGGAGATACAGACAACCGGTTGAATTATTCTGTTGAGAAATTCTATTTTCAAGCATACCTTCCAGCTAATTAAGTCAAAATTTACAGTTGTACACAATGGGAAATTTGTTCACATTGAAGAAGGGTCTCTGTCTTCACTCCCATCCACTGCTATCCCCGCCGTGGCAAGGAAGCATATCATTTGCAGGGGTCCCATCCAGGGATCCGGATTGCGAGAGAAAGTGATATTACCAATCCCACCGCGGAGTCGATTTTGAAATGGGCGCTGAAAGTATGGTGGGACCTGCGGGCACCCGGAGATACATGTGAATAACATTTTGACCACGGGCAACTGTGAAAAGGCACAACTGAATTTATATCGGATAGCGTGTGACGTGGCAAATGTGACGTGGTGACGAAAAATTTGAAAACGTGATATTCTATAGGCGCTGCCACTGACCGGTGTTTATGTCTGATCTCTCCATACTAAAACAATTCTATGAAACAGTTATTAGCTAGTCTGAGCTGTGCTACCTCGGTGATAATTTTCACGTACAAACAGAGATTTTCAGATAGTAATGTGTGCATCGTGGCCAACAATAGTTATTTAAAATGTAGCGTTTAACTACTGCATGCTGTGCTCTCACTGCATTTCCGTTGCATTCAATTGACGATAAGTTGTTGATGATCATCTCAGTTTGTTTTTAATTGATGAATGTTAAGGCCAGCAGTTGTGAGTGATCTCAGCCTACTTCTCAGCGCTCTCAGTCAACTCAACGTAGCACCGCATTTTTTTCTAGCGCCATGTCCTTTCCGAACTAGGGCGGTTCAATTTCCACATATAAAAATTGTAAATTATGAAAGAACACTACACTATGTAGTATTAGCAACTGTTTTCTATCGGAAATTTAAGTTGCAGTTTCAAANGGTTCAATTTCCATACATACAAATTGTAAATTATGAAAGAACACTACACTATGTAGTATTAGCAACTGTTTTCTATCGGAAATTTAAGTTGCAGTTTCAAAGCTCCTTAAATGCTTGTTGATTGGTGGTTTCAATGTTATGCAGATAAAAAACAGGGTGCCAATAGTAAGCAGATCTTTATTAAAAGAATGCGGTGTTCCACGTTAGCGTCGCGATACATAAGGTTATGCGTATTAAATATTATTTTGGATTTTCATCGCGCGTTGATCGCAGCAGCGTTTAGCGTCTTCATATGAATAGTCATTGTACCTAGAATGTCGTTTTCCTGAAATCCATGACCATTTGAGATTGCGTAGTTTAGACATAGCGTCTGTATTTATTGCTGCCTCCATTAGGGGTGGCGTTAATATGAATGATATATGACTTTGAAAGGCTAAAATAAAATCCGTAAGCATTACAGAGGGGCAAGGGTTTTGCAAGGTGCAAATTTAATCTTTGGCTGCCATCCTCTCTAGCTCAATTAGAGATTTGTGGGCCTGCGACCGGCTAGAGAGATCGATCCATTAGAACATCAAAAATAAGGCAGGTTGCCTACTTATTTTGACACCAATGGATGACGGCACGATCTACTCTCTAAACTTTAACTATAAATAACAACCGATCAAATGAAATTGGAGCCATTTTTTAAAAGAATATATCAACAAACTGCTAACGCCATCCTTGTTGTCACTGCGCGCACGCCATGTGAGCATCGTCGTTTATAAAGAGCGTTTCCAAAGCACTTTACTTTAGATTGACGAGTCGTTGTTGTCCGTTTTGTTGAATGTGGCTGCGAAATAGTGATCAGCAAATTTTCGTGCACAACTGATACGATGAAAAGATAATTTGAGCGTAAAACCTCAACAGAAGTTGTCGTGTCTGGCGTACAACAGCCGCATCTCTAATACAATAGGAAACATGCAGTAAAGAGACTCTGCCTCAGCAAAAAATTTTATTCTTCGCAACCCAAAGCAAAACAAATGAAATCGTAACACCACAATGAATTCAACGGTTCGACACAGATTTGATCATGCTTTCAGAACACGACCGCCCCCCCTCGCTAAGTGATTATCCAACCTCTCAAGTGATCCTAACATTATTAATTCTATACCTTATAGATATCAAATTTATTTGCAACTTTTCACTTTTCGTCTTGGCGAATACTGTGCAAGCCATAGAATTTCATCCGCGGTCTTTTTTTAGCGAGAACTGTTTTGAGGACATCGCAACCCTTCGGCAATTATACTGTCCACTCGAAGTCTCGGGATTTTCAGGCCCCCTCCTGACCTGAGGTTATCTGCCAATCAGAATTTGACTGCTTCTTCAGTAATTCAAATTCTANTCATACTGTCCACTCGAAGTCTCGGGATTTTCAGGCCCCCTCCTGACCTGAGGTTATCTGCCAATCAGAATTTGAGTGCTTCTTCAGTAATTCAAATTCTACAGCTTTCCTGGCGTTTGTGAAAGCACTCCGATAACCACAATTTTTCATCAGCTCTTATCTTCTGGCAAGTCACTAAAGTTCCAGCGCATGAGAACCGATGAAATTATCCTGAAATCTCGTTGATTCTTGTAATCTCTCTCTCTATGCGGTCTTCATGCCGGTGTTTTCTTAGAGAAGAAGCATTGCGACGAACTGTCTCGTTTGCGTGGTAGCATGTTGGTGTACATGGTGTGTAAGACAACGTTTTTGACGTCAATTTACTTCATCGCGCCAAAAAACGAATTCAAACGTTCAAAAACCGTCATGATTTTCATCTTCGACAAAACATTTGCCAGCAACAGTGACACACAATAACTCTTTGTACACGCCTCATCTCAACAACAATCGCGTCGGGACAACGAAAAGTTTTTAAAAAAACTCAGCGCGCGAAACATTCGTTACTTTGTACAGATCATCATTGAAGAACAAGAAACGCAGGGAACTGAAATCAAAGCGCCCAGACACAAAGAACACACCTTCCAAAAAATTAAGAACATTGTAGGAGCAGTTAAAAAGTATATTCCATGCTCAACCACTCCATTATTGCTGGCAGCTCGAATAGTGAAATATCTTAGAGCCATTTCAATTATCCTTAAAAATCGGTAAGTGGCTTCAATTTTCAAAGACTACAACCTTATGAAACCACTACGTGAAACTGTGCGATATGCAATTTGCTGTAAAATGAGGACTGGGGCTCCTAGATTTTCACACAAAGAACTGCCAACAGTAACGATGCACTAGCGAGCTCTATGGAGCACAAACTTGCAGTAACCAGGCGTAAAAGTAAGATTGAAAAAGCCAAGTGAATGAAAATGAATTGGAACTTGCAGATCCAGCCCGACAACAGTTTTTTCTCAGCATCGCTGCGAAATCGAATTTGCATTGCACTCGTAATTCAGAGATGTCGACAAACGTATGAGAGAGTGGGTTGGATGCAACAACAGACTACTGCAGCGATATACAGTAATCCGTAATAGAATGGAACTGACGCACCAATGAGAGACGCAGAGCAACCCAGTTGATGATTATTCAGTGAATGCACTTTCTGAATCAAAAAATTCACACATTTATGTGGGTATTCTTCGAGCCGTTGGCGGGGTCACTTAACAAAACTGTGCAAATAAATGAGTAGCAGAACTGCACTAATCCACAAGTATGTCAGCGTAGACAGACGAGGAGGGATAGTGGGAGGCTGTTCTTTCCTTTTCAGAGATTGAATTTGCTACAGCGACAGCGAAAAGAGATTAAGCGACCAAAGAGACGCGGTGTTACAATGCATTCTTGCAAAAATTGCGCGCTAACGACAACACGGTCGCGACAAGACACAAGCGAATCCACGCCAAGAGAGAGACACATCATGTGGTTCAGCAAACAAAAACATTCAATCAACAAAACAGATTTCAGGCTTCTTTTCAGCTTTCATCAAAGTTTGACAGAATTACTTTTTCTGCAAACAATTTTTACGCACAAGACAGGAGTAGGTTGAAAGAAGAAGACCTGACATCGGCTTCATTACATTGACACTCGATGCGATTCCAAAGCAAACGTACAACAACACCGTTCCTCGTTTCCGCCGCTCATAAATTACTACGTCACATGTACGTACATTAATCGATCAATCAGTAGTCGACGACGAGCAGACCGATGTACTCCAGCATGCAAGGTGAACGAGAGCGTCGTTTGAATCAACACATTCAAAAGACGCGCGCAAAGCACAGACACGACTCGACCTGAATCAAGAGCGCGCGGTTACGCTCGAGCGGCGCCAATTCGAAAGCTCGCTTTTGCTTCCACATCTGATCTAATACGCACACACCACGCACGCACGTCCACACGCACACAGGCGGAGGACGCGCGACGCACCAACCATCATCTACCCAACTAACGCCATCGGGAATAAATTGCTTCTGGCCGAATTTTTCAAAGGCTTTTCACCGTACGTTCATTTGGTGCATATTTTGGGCTACAATAATAGTGCGCAGAATGTTGTCGAAATTTGCACACATTTTAATGCAAAAACTTGAACTAAATTTGGCGAAATGTGGCCGCTGAAATCCATTTCCGATAGCGATTGGCAGAAACTATATCCTCAACTGACACATCCGCAATGGACAATCTGGCGGTCACTAAATTAGCCAGCAAATGAGGAGGACGCGATGCTCGTTTGCTTCGACATCGACAGACGGACTGTACTCACAAGTGGGCGCACACAATTCACGCAGCAATGAACAAACAGGACGACGCGCAAAAAGAAACTTTGCGAATTCTCAAGAAAAATTCCTCTCTGTATTTTCCGACGGCGTTGACTATCACAGAAATAACCAACATTAAAAAGCGATCTTCACTGTTTCAAGATAGTATTATAGGCGATGAAAGTGGTTACAATAGACATGAAGACGTAACCGTAACCACTGATACTGAATTTGTACGGCGTCTCGCACCCATAGTAGCGTGACAATAATGTGTCAGCATCATCAGTATGACTCGCCGGTGGATATAATTACGATCGGCGTTCTAACCAATT
This sequence comes from Plectus sambesii, assembly GCA_002796945.1. Classification (NCBI taxonomy): domain Eukaryota; kingdom Metazoa; phylum Nematoda; class Chromadorea; order Plectida; family Plectidae; genus Plectus; species Plectus sambesii. Next base: position 28,306 of record NIUQ01001216.1, on the reverse strand, counting down.
CAACAGAGGCATATGATTGGACGAGACATGGCAGCTTCAGTTCAAGGGTACATTTCAACGGTTGCAGCGTTCAATATAGGTGTGAAAAGTATGAGTCAGTTTTTTGAGACCAGCTCACGTTAATAGGTTTAACAAGCGTCTGCGTTAATAATGTGGTGGATAAATATGCTCGCTAGCACACTACGTAACGATGATGAATCGAAAGCGTTAGAGATTTTTCAGAGCAGATGATGTACGCATTAAATTAACATGAAGGAAGTTGCCTTATTGAAATGTAAATGGTGTACAAGCAGAGTGTGGGCTGAACAACTGAATGAAACGAGGAAAGCGCCGCACTGTCGAGTAGCAAAGGGAAACTCGTGGCCCACATTCTCTTTTTGGATGTCAAAGCGAGGCGCTCACGCTCAATGACGCAGCCATTCGTTTGGAATGAACAGCTGTATCACCGTGCCGAACCAACGATAAATAGTTTAAATATTAATATTGTTAAGTTAGGGTATAATAATAGCAAGAGAGATAATAAATGATGATGATTCAATTTTATAATAAGCTTATTGAAGTAAATGGAACATGCAGGAATCATACTGACCGACTAGATGGCATCCGGGTAGAGAAGTAAAAGACACCTCAATGAGAATGCGACACTCGTTTTTCCACGTGGACAATAAGGTCCTCTGAGCGTTGCCAGTACGTCGATAGAGTAGCAAGTTGTAACAGGTAATAATTAAAGGTAAAGTCTTCCTAATAGGAACGACACTCATAAACGGATAACCTCGCAAAAGGGACACAAATTTGGTGGCAGTTTGCTGTCCCATTAGGAAGATTTCACAACAGTACTGTCATAACTGTCAACAACCAACAGGCATTTCCGACTATAAAAGACCGTTTCCTCCGTCAAGCGACCTCTGTTCCGAGAAAATCGTCCTCTATCCGTGTCATTCACACGCTCTTATTACAGGTTGCGCGGAGAGCATTAGACTGTAACAGAGATACTGTAACTGAATGAACCTCGTAGATGTTGCGCGTTGAACAAGAGGCAGACGACGACGGCAGAATCATCGAAAGGGCAGAGAGAGAGAGACAGATCTCAAGTGGATAAAAATAGGACCCCCCTTCGAGACGACGCCAACATCGAAGCAGACCAATCATCGTGACAGAGTCGCGGTTCAGTCGGCATCGAGACGCTGCTAACAAGAACAGTAATTCCACGGTTATTGCATAAGAGGATTTTCAGGCCGGTCATCATCGTGTTGAGAAATGAAAACATAACACGAATGAGAGTGTGTGTGTGTGCAACGATTGGATGACAGCTACGAGTTCAATTGCAGACAATCCAATTCATCGTCAGGAGCACTCTTTTCATGTCAAGCAACAATCAAAAAGCGCCACACATACTGTACGCATTTTCCAACTCGTCTGCCGCCCGGGAAGCCAAGCGATTACGACGACGTCGAGCATACTCGAAAATTTCGAAAAATGTCGGCAGAGCCTATCATACATTTATCAAAAAATGCATCATCGTCGTCGATTTATTCCCTTTTGAGTTGCAAAATCTGCAGGTTTTTGAAATATGTTCGACGTCTAAGCCACACGAGAGAGCGAGAAAGAGAGACTATACAGACGACAGCAGACGAGTTTTCTCGCCGCATACAAAGGTCGACACTGTACGACAACTGCTTCTTATTCAATTCGTCGCTCAAATGCGAATGTCACGTCGCAAACTGAACGATGCTCGGAGAGAGAGAGAGTGAGAGAACACCGATACGGTATGCCGTACGCATAGAGTACTGTAGACGCGTCTTTTTGCACGGACCACGAGGGCCGTCGGCGCAGCTTCAATCGAAATTCAACAAATCGATCCCAAAACATCTCGAAAGTCGCAAACGACAAAGACGCGCGCAACTCAACAAGAACTATCAGTTCAAACGACAATAGTCGGAAACTCAAAAAAACGCTCAAACGCAACGCATGCACGCACGACGAACAAGTACGAGAGAGAGAGAACAATGTGCGCCGCAACAAATGAAAATCGAAAACCATATCCGACCTCCTCAATAGAGGCGGCGCGCGCCAAAAACGGTCGCTTAAGTCATTACAAAAGGCAGACAAACCTGGAGCTCGAATGTCAACTATCAGGTGCTTCTAATGGATGCGTCCATGCCAAATTAAACTCACGGCATTGCGTTTGTATATAAATATAATGATATATATATATATAGCGAGCTCAGGGATCGTCCGTCTTTCGCGTCGACTATATGGGAACAACGCAAAGATGACTAGTCTCGAGGAAGCGCGCCGCTCATTCAAATTTCAACGCCGCTCCTTTGCGCACGCGAGTGCACACGCACGCACATACAGTAGGCGAATGGACAGTTCTGTCAGCGAAACACACGAAGAGAAAAAAGTTGGCGACGCAAAATGAAAATTCAAACGACGCCGAAGCGGCAGCAAGACGCTCAGAAGACGGATGCGCGCCCATTCTTGCAGACGCTGATAAATAAATGAGTCCGCCCGCAGTTAGTGGCGTCACTTTGCGGGAGTCGGTCCTGTCATATACTGCTGCTGGTAGCCTTCGTGGCCATCATAGTTGGGCGGCGTCGCGGTCGGCCCGTGGCCGGCCATCGTCATCGCGTCCATGCCCTCAAACAGGAGACACAGTTGCATCACAACTCTACTTCGCAAATGTATATCACCAACTTTCTCCATTAAACAACTATTAACTTTTATAGTAACTTTTAAGGATCGAACAAAAAAGGACAGCTATAAAACAAGCTCATTACAGTAAATGCAAGAGTCTGCCCAAAGTGAAAAGCGTTCAGACGTGCGATTCTGTGCGAACGGATAGCGGGTAGAACGTATGATCGTACGGACGGATTAATCCGTCCGCTTAGCATATCTTTTAAAGCGATTATTTGTTATGTACAGAAAATAAGAAATGCGCTGTGTCGCTCTTACTTGCATAGCGTAGGGCATGGTGGGGATGTAGGGATTCTGCTGGGCGTAGATGCCTGGATACGGTATGGCCCCCTGGGGCATCGCATACTGAGCCATATGAGGGCCGCCGGCGCTCGTTACCGGAGTTTGACCGCCGTTCTGGTCCGGTTGCACGTTCAGCGCCGCCAGCTGGTTCGACAACGCCGACACTTGCGTATCAACGCCGCCGTGCCCGCCGCCGTATCCTGAAACAGAGACAGTTGCACATCGGGATCAAGGCAATTGCTCAGCGAGAAGCACCGCTAATATCCCCACTCAAGAGGTGTCTACTGTTCTGCCAGTCATAATTAAGTAATCGAACAAAGAGCAGCACGCGCTCAATTCAACGATTGCACTATTTTAAGCAACTTTTGCAAAAGTTCAAGTTTTTTTAGCTGACGAGCATAGAGCATAAAGACAGTTTTAGGGTGGGGGAACATCACTGTGATACTCATTCACTTGCCTCCCATCATCTGCTGATTGTAGGCGTTCTGGCCGCCCTGAATCAAGTACTGGTTGCCGCCCGGTGCGGCGGGGAAGATGGTGTAGGGCGCGTACGGATTGCCGCGAGCGAACGTCTGCATCATCGCCGGCGAATTGATACCGCCGTTCATCTGCGAAGGGTCGTAGCCACCGCCATACGGCTGAAACTATAACGTAGTTGGACAATCTCAAGTGCTCTCTACGGTAGATAGTCGTATATCATCAAGATTTGATATATGAGAAAATGTATTGGTAACAACGTAAATGTTTCAAATCATACAAGATTACCGATGCAAATAGAGAAAATTGAGTATAAACACAATTCTCAAGTGTAAAACTCGTTGGAAAAGGCTGATTAACAACTTTCTTATATGGGCGGGAGTGTATTTTGAAAACAAAAACAATCATAAGTTTGACACAGCAATGAGAATTTAAAAAACGAACCTGCATGTCGACGACGTTGCCCATGGCGCCGTGTCCGCCATAGCCGGTGCCGTTACCGCCGGGCACGCGCTTCGGCTTCCGTCCGCTATCGGCGAACTTGACGAGCAGCGGGGTTGAGTTCGGGTCCGTCTTCGGCGCCCGTCCGTTTAGCTCCTGAAACAGGCAAATTTACATATGCTTCGAAATGCACAAATCTGATATATATACAGCAAAGGTAGTCCCGAATGAGTAGCCAAAGAGCAAGAAAGAAAGCGCTTACGAGGATAATCTGCTCGCACTTCTCGCGGCTTTCCATCCGCGCGAATCCGACGCCCCGACTCTGGCCATCCTGATTACGCAGGACGCGCGTGCTAATAACCATACCGTACTGCGCCAGCATCGACTCGAGCATCTGTTCGTTGTAGTTGCTCGGCAAGTTGGCGATGTACAGGTTGGTCGGATCCTGCTCTTGTTGCTGCAACCAAAACGCTTACGGTTATTTCATTACAGAGTAATTTTTGTGGCGCGCATTAGACTTATTATGGACCTAAATTTGAAGTTTCTGGCTTTTGTTAATCTCTGCATGCAAATTCGATTCTGTAACATGTTGCGAAATTTCCGAGTTCCTGTGTAATACCCAAAATTCATGATGCATCTTTCGTAGGTCAGCGAGTGATTGTAGATAAGAATATTGCGTGCTCGATGCTCACTGCTTATCAGCAGACGCAATAAATGCGAAGACCCGAGTTGAATAAGATCTATTCCCGCTCTCGCAAGGTCAAATTGATATCAACGACAAGGTCTCACTCGGCGAGCCATCATCTAATGCGGAACCCATAGAATACTGCTTCCTGCCAACAAAAACAGGCGCCCGACTCATCTCGGCCGCTCCATATTGAACGAATTAGGCGCGTAGAATGTGGATCTCTGTTTACAATTGACAGCCTTCACTTGCCCACCCCTGCGCAAGTCTGAGTGTCCTGTTTACTCGCACCGGCAAACCAAACCGGCCGATGCCGTACAGACACACGTGCGACGGCGTGTCGGGCCTGTCGGCACGCCGGACGATTAGGCCCGGGCGGCGGTACAGAATGACTGAGAGTGAGAGTGAGACGAAAGAGCGACTACTCGTAAACGGCGCTGAGCGATCGCCTGTCGACCCGTACACAGCCAGTCAACGCACTCATTTTCTACACTAAAACCGCTTCTTCTGCGCCCATCGCTTTGCGTCAAAGCAGTGCCAAACGTTGCTGCAATATTTTTGTCTTGCGCGCTGCAGTCTATGCTTAATCGAGCAAACATATCCTTCTGCAGTTTACCAGCACCGCAAAGTCGTTGCTGCAAAGCATGACCAATGCGAGCGGTTCCCTGTATCTCTCGGCCGCATCCGACGGCTAAGCGTCGTCTGGCAATGCGCGCAGCCGGCCGAGGTCGGTCCCACGAGGCCGCAGACGGCGTCGACGACATGGTGGTTGGTCATCGGCGGCGGCGGCAGTGGTGGTGGCGGCGGCAGCGGCGGCGCTGCGCTTGGCCGTCCGGCGCGTCCCCTTGCGGTCGCTTCTTTGGCCTGCCCGTGCCAGCGACCGCGTCGTCGACAAAAAGCGCACCGCAGACAACCTCGGCCGCGCGCAGACGTTTTCTCCCGTTTTTGCGCCCCGGTCGCCGAAAAACACGCGCCGCTCACCAACTCCCCGGTCGGCACGTAAGGCGCACGAAAAAGCGAAAAACGCGCGCAATATCACCGCGCGCCGTCAGTGCGCAATCCTTCCGCCACCACAACGTCATTCATATCATTCCGATAAAAGACGGCTGCTAAATGCGTCGGCGCCCAACGTCCTCTCCCCCCTTCACTTGCGTCAATCGCGCATCCATCTCTTTCTCAAACTACCTCGCTCCATTCTACATATCAGCGCATCGGCAATGAGTATGGACGACTAATATGCCTAGCTCAAATGCGTCAGATAATCGCCGAGCAACGAAGAAGAAACTCTACCACCACCACGATAAAAACCTGCTGGAATGCGATACGAACGCGACTAGTAGACGCAACCAGCGCAAAAACGAAGCTGTTCCGTAACAGTAAGCGCTCATAGGTAGGCGAGCGGCGGATGCAACTGGAGCTCAACCTTCATACCTCCGCTTGTTTATAACCAATATCTGTCGGCCGAACACGACTGAAACGCGCGAGCGACGAAGAAATCGAAATACCTTAGCCATCTGCGCTTGGATGCCCTTGGCGTTGAGCGCCTCGACGGCCTTCTGCGCCGTCTCCTGCGAGTCGAAGTCGACGAATCCGTAGCCTTTGCACTGGTTGGTCGCCTTGTCCATAATCGCCTTCGTCGACACGATCGTGCCGTAGCCCGTGCACATCTTGCGCAGGTCAGAGTCGGTAGTCAGCGGCTCCAGTCCGCGAATGTATAGATTCGTCTGTTAAAAGTCACATGTTCAGAGAAGGAAGGAAAAGCGATAAGTACGCTTGCAGACGACAGAGAAAAAACAGAATAATTGATCACAATGCGAAGCCGTCCGACGACGCAACGACGGACGGACTAACGCCCCGGTTGTAAAGGTTTATGCACAAAGAGAGCGCATGAAATTGCACCAGTAATGAAAGTATTTTTACCGAGCTCAGCGCTACATCGCTTCGAGGAGAATCGTTCCTATTCGAATAACTGGACGATCCTCGAGAAGGGCGAGTGTTGCCTTGCTGGCTGCCGTAGTTTCCACCATAGCCGTTGGGAATATGCGCTTGCGGCTGCTGAAAATACACGTTAAGTTTAAAGTGAAAAAACAGATTAAAAAATGCATCAAGGATGAGTATAGTTTCCTATTTTTGAAGCATATGACCAGTTTTCTCAGCGGCCATCCAGAAGGGCCGGAAGACCGTAAAATGCAAAAAGCTCGTTAATGAACAGCTCAGTAATGTACGTACATAGGCGCCATAGGGGTTGGTCGGCCGGGTGAACGTGGCGCCGTACGGGTAGGCGGCGGCGGTGAGGTTGAAGCCGGCGGCCGATGGGTAATGAGCGGGACCGAGAACACCGGGAGACATCGTCCCGTTGTTGGCGGGGTTCGAGCGCTGCTGCTGCTGCTGCTGATGCGACGCCGCGTGGTGCTGCTTATGTCCGTGGTGCACCGACGTCGCCTGCTGCTGCTGCTGGCTGCTCAGGGCGCGCAGCGTGCTCTGAAATTACACACTATACATCATGACTTTACGTCATTTACTATGCGCGTTGGACGACCGCGGTGTGAGCGTGTCGCCCTTAACAAATGCTATACGCTCGCATAAAATACGATACGAAGCTAATGTATCGCTTTTAACCGCCACACTGTTCGAATAGTGCTCGCGCGCGCGGGCCAACCCATTTACGAAACTGAAAATGGTTAAAGATCGGCCATCGTTCATGCCCGCCATAAGGCATCGTTCCGGCCGAGGCTAAGATCAGCTATTTCAGGCGCGTTCGTTCAATCGATGAATATTGCATAGAATAGGCATTGAAATCAACGATTTCTAGTTGAAACGACGACGACAACGACGTACCACGCGCCTCTAATCCTGGCGATGCGATGTGACAGTCCCGTTACAATAACAACTGCCATCAATTGCGCGCTCTATGCTAAAAAAGTCTTCTAGTCAACAAGTGCGCTAAACCCTCACACTCGCGCCGTCGGAGAGTATGTCAAAATGGTGAGAGATCAAGGCGATGCAATGGTGCTCAAACGTGGCGGGGCGCCAAAACGACAGCCGCGTCAGTGATACGCAATATGGGAAAAATGATGATGTTTCCAGGAAGCAAAAGGTAGCATTTCTGGGGCAGGAAAATAAAAACCTTCAAAGAGATGATGAATAACGGGTTAGAAAAAAAGCCAGAAAATCTCAGAATAATCGACCGTCGAATCTGACATCGTCAACCTCGCCAATCGCAAATTGTAGACTTTTCCCACACAAATAGTGCGCCTCAACTTATCAGCGTGGTCGTCGCCCGTAAGGAAGGCGGCTGGGGTCTTGGCGCTAAAGCGAAAGACGCTTCTTTCCCAGACACGTAACTGGACTGACAGTGAGCAGTATGACGCAGAGGCGCGCGAAATCGGTATTCGCCAGATGAGGCGCTGAGTCAGAGTGGGAGAGGGGGAGGCGGCTTGGCGCGCGCGCTACTCATTGACGACGACGAAAGCGCAGAGAATGAATCGACGGAGGTGGGAGCGACGAGCTCATATCAGCGGCCAGTGATCGGGCCAAGACGTGATTCTCCACTGCTCACACTTAACATCTTGCCAGACCTAATATGAGTCGCTCACCAACCAAGCCACTACTACTACATGCCAAATACTATTGTGTTTGATATTTCAAAGCCATCTAGCAAGACCTAATATAAGCTCGTCAACGAGTCCAGCACCAACGTCTAACATACGAATACGAAGGTAACAAAGCGGGCTCGCTTAAGATGAGCTCGCGAAGCTAGCGAACAACAAAGTACAATCTGTATGTAAACAACCGCATTCAAACATCTAACTCAAACAGAAAGCTTAGAGAACATCAAATCTAACGCGGAGTTGAAGTCGATTCCAATAAAGAACTATTTAAAATCGGAGACTCCCTCGACGACAAAGGCGCGCGCAAGGCGGTGACGACGAGCGACGTTGGCTCATAACTTCGCTGCGGCGGCGTCGGCGGTGACGGCGTTCGGCCAAACGGACGGGCGAACGAGACGGCAGCAGGCCGAACAAGCATCCGGCAGAGCCGGCGTGACGAGTTTTTCTGGTCGGTCGGTCGGTCGCGCGCGCGCGCACCGCCTTCGACTTCTTTTTCCAACCGACCGCCCGCAGCAGCCACCAATGGCGGCGTGTGGCAAAGATCGACCGATGAAATAGAGGAACGCCTCGATGACGATGACGACGACGACGACGACGACCGATCCCGTCATCATCGCCCCAAGCCTCACTGCTGCTACTAGCAGAAGAGAGCGCTAGCAATCTACCGGGCGTCAATGTCCATTTCGCGTCGATTCGCATTGATATTGCCAGCTTGCGTTGCGCAAAAAGTCGCGACAAAAGGCAAATGAGGAATAATTGTAAAGGCTGAATTGGATTTAAATCTTCTTCTAGTTCCGACAACCCGCCATCGATTGATTTTGGCGTTGTACGAATTGAGAAAATAGTTACAAAGTAGCCCTCTCCCCACCAGCGACGGCCGATGCAGTCTCGTCGCCGCCGCTGTTAGGAAGCACTTTCCAACGCATCCAGTAGGTCCGACTCGTCTGACTCAATTTCATGCCGCGGTCTGCCGCCCTAAGGGTAAAAAAGGACTGGCCGAATGCCGAGTCGCTGTGTCGCTTGAAAAGGACAAGAGAGCAAATGGCCCTCGCCCTGTAGTAAACGTCGCATGAAAGAAGCATCGTCAATCAAACGAATTCGTTCCTACTTTGGAATATGCTCTCAATGAATCTATGCGAGTTGATGCTAGGCAGAATATTGCCATGGTTCAACCGCACAGCTATCTATGAAAGCGGGCGTGCCGCAAAAGGGGACATTGTTTGCGCAGAAAATGCCTGCCTAACACGAGAATAATCAGCGGACAAAGTCTCGCCAGTCGTGCTCAAGTTGAACGCTTAGTCATCGTGGCTGCAAGCGCGAGTGGCACTTGTCGCGCGGCGCGTCGAGGACCCCCGCCGACGAACGCAACGTCGCCATTGGGGAGACTCAATTTCGCCCGGGCGGGTCGCGCCCGACGCCGCGCAAAAATCGACAAGCCGCGACAAAGCTGGCGCAGTCTGTGTGGCCGCGTCTCTGTCTGCCGACCAGCCCACCCAACAGACCGACCGACCGACCGACCGACCAACCAAACGGACTAGGCGGCGTGAAGCGAAATCAAGCCGGTCGGTCCGGCCGGCGCCGCCGCCAGCGATCGAATCCACCGACCAAAACCAACCGCTTGGCTATATGACACCGCCAATCGTCCGACGACTACGACGACGACAACGGCGTCAGCGATCGGGCCAATAGAATAAACTCATCGCGGCGCGTGCACACATCACGCCATACACACTGCGCCGTGCGCTCAACATTTGGGAGGGACGACCTTGGACTTCGGCCAATATGGCGGTAATAGCACAAAATTCAAAGAGACTCAACGCAGCCAACTCGAGGACATATAAGCGCTTCTGGCATCGAGCAAGAGGCGGATCGGTCAATTGCGACATACTCGCTAAATAGGCTAAAGAGCAGAAATAACCAAATAAGACAGATCTCTTAGGCTTCTATTCGCGCGCCTGACCCAATCATTTCGCTTTGGGAACCGCGTGCTGGGTGGGGTGAGGGAGGAACCGAACCGGTTTGTAAGGGACGCCGCCCGCATAATTGGACATCAGCGACCGTCTCCGCCGCCTTTACGTTATCAAAGTCATCTGCATTCGTTGCCCGAGGTCCGCGTCCAGCACCAGTTTGCCATCGGTGGCTTTTTCTGACGGAATGCAGAGAGCAACAGAAGGAGCGTCGAACAATGCGCCAAAGTTTAGACAAGTGGACGAGACAAGCGCGCAAATGATGCTTCGATCACAGCGCGAGCAATATCAAAAGGAAACCTAATGGGGGAGGAACGACATCCGCGCCAAAGGTAGGCTTGTTGTTTTCATGCGCGTCCTATATCTATAATGCATAAATAAAGAGAACATCTCTCTAGATATTAGCTAAACTACGCGTCGCACCACACTAATGAGAGAGAGAGACAATGACAGATACAATAGTAATTAAATGAAAAAGTCTCAACAGTTGAAAGAGCAATGCAGAGAGAGAGCAAATCAAAGAGAGCTTTCAACAAGTACAGCGTTATCTGTCGAAAGAGATATTCTATTTCTGTGTTAGTTCCTGGTGCGACGCGTCTCCGCGTTCAACGCATTGCGAACGGCGCGGGCCGCTTAGCACCGACTCCAACAACGAGGAGAACCAAGCAAAGGCGTAATAAATATCGGTTGGGACCCGGTCGGTCGCCCTTTGCAACAGTTTACGACCGTCTGCGCGCGTCCGTTGTCCAACTGCAACAGTGGTGGTACGTTGGGGCGAAGCGCGGGCGCGGCTACCCGCAGAAACATCAGCGAACATCAAAGGACGCGCGTTCGGCCATTCGATCCCAAACGAACGCGTAAAAAACGTCAAATGGTGCAGTGGCTGGCGCTCGGATTAAGGATTTGAGAGCCTCGCCTTTATTTACGGCAACGCGTTCCGATGAAACAAAAAGCCTGCCACAAGACAGTCTTTCGAAAGGTCGCGGCTGGCAGAAAATAAATGCACGAAACCTTGCCTCTATGGATGAAGATGGGAATGCGCAGACAAAGGTGGAGAGAGAGGGGGAGCTAAAGTGATGCTGCATTTAAATTTTAGTTTGGATATAGGTGGGCGAAATTTTCGCCTACGATCACCTAACCTTTAATAGCAATACAATTACGTAATTATAGCTTGAATGCGCGTGAATTATGCAAAGTGACGGGTGTTCGTAGCAAAGCAGAGCACTGATTGCAAAGCAATAACTAAGAAGATTGATGCGCAACGCGAGCGACCCAACTGGAGTGCAAAACACGCGCGCGCATTCGCTGTCTTCGTCGTTCCTCCCTTACTTATGCGCGTCATTCATAAAATGCTTATCGCGTTTTAGAGCTCGCGCTTACTCTTCGCAACACTAGCCTTCGTCGATATTGCATTCGACAGCGTTATAAATTTTTGAGCGAAACGAAGCCTCTCGATTGGAAATTTTCCCAAAGCGCTACGAAATTTACCAAGGATCCCACAATGCAAATGACGACAGCGACGGGCTAGAAAGAATTAACAATCGCGCAATCGCCGTCAGCGGCAAACCATCGGTGAGAACGGCGGCTGTGAGCGCACACAAATAAGAATTAGCCGGCCGGCACCGCCACCTCGGCGCGCCGCCAAAAACAAACGCAATCGCGGTGGTGGCAGGACGACTTTGAGCGGCAACAAAGACGGCGGCACAAAAGTTGCGACGGCCGCCGCTTTAAGCGGGAGAATGGGCGCGCTTCAAAACAGAACATCCCTACTTTTATGCAGAATTTATAACGCAAAATAGACATAATACCGTCATTTAAAAGCGCCTTAATGACTGTAATGTTCTGATACGGGTTGTTCGAATAATCATTCGATATGCCAAAGAGGAGAAGAGGCCATTGAGCCTAAGCGAAACTGAAATCCTCATGACGTCCGTGAAAAGAGCGGCGATCATTCAGCGGCATAGTAAGCAGGCGATTCGGAGATCGAAAAACGCACCGGTGATTGACGATAGCCGCACACATCCAGCATCGTTGGAATGCGCATCAAAGCGATGGAAACAGAGGATGTGCACTTTGCAGACGCGGAAGACAGACGATTCCGACGCGCCGAGACGACAATCCGACAGGGCAGCGAAACCGACGGCGCAGAGATGGCGGGCGAAAATGAATGAGGGGCGTCAACTGCCGGTGAGTGTTCGAAGAGGCGCCCAAGGAGACCCGAGGCGCCCGACCGCGACCCCACGATGCGCTACAATAACGGCGACGCGGGCCGGGGCGGGGTCAGCTCATATACCACCGTCCGCTCCGCCCGACCTCTTGGCCTCCGTTGCCCGGCGGCGGTTAAAAATAGCCGCCCGTCTCAGCGGCGCGGACGGCAGATGACCACCGAGAGTCCACCGCCGCCCTCCTAGTCGCGTAATACAACTACCACGTCAGGCGGAAAGACAACGCGCGCCATGCGCCGCGAAACAATTGGCGTCGAGCAGCAATTGCGACGACCTCTATCACGCCTAAAGACACGCCGGAGGCGCATTCGCTCGTCACTCCCAGATGATACGCAACGTGCATACACACGTTTGCAGAAAAGAATGGATTATTGCGTCAAAGTCAGATGAACAACTATCTCAATGCATGCATGCATAGGTACATGCATAAAATTTAGATATAGATAGGCTTAGATGGATAAGGAAATATGAGATGGATGTGCTAGCGAAACAGAATCGAGAAAGAGTATATATCCATTCGGTCAACCAAATCATGGGAGAATATTGTAAATCAGTTGAGACAAAGTGCGACTGCAGAAAAATATCGCCACAACGCCTGCAATTTCGATTGGCTCTGTTGACAATAGCAAAGGTGTGCACAAATTCTTTCGAACGATTCATAAACTGAACAGAGATCAGAGTAAAAAATATCAAATGAACGATAGTACTTCCATTCACAATTTTAAAGCGCGAGACCGACACACGCGACCTCCAATCAGGTGAGCGGGGGAGGAGGGGGCAATAGGAAGAGAGGGCGAAGAAAATAATCAAGAATGGCTCAGAGCGGCGGCAGATGGGCCTGATGTCTCGACGGTAAGCAATTGAAGGCGGTCAAATCGATTCACAGTCGACGGTCGTCGTCAAGTCTCCAGAGAGCACCAGGAGCACAAAGACGCGCGCGATCGCACCGAACGAAAGCGGCCGACGATGGCTGCTGACTAACGCCTCCAAAATGCCACTACGATGTGTTTTTACACAACAGACAGAATTACGTACGTTTCGAGAATATTTTCTAAAACATTCTTCCTGAGTCAGATAAAACCTGATCCTGTAGCTCGAACGATGAAGCTATAAAGTTAGATATATTTTCTAGTCTGAGCTGAGATTCATCTACAGTAACTACCATTTTGTAGAAGAACGCGGCCTTAACGCGACTCAACTCTCATGGCTGCACTATAAAGCAGCATCAGTCGAAGACAGAAAAGAATGTTTCATGAACATAAATTGTCGCCAATATCCTAAACGGTCATCTTTCACTCTTACACAACAGAGGAACCATCGTTGACGCGGGCGGGGAAGGAAAGGAAACAAGACGACGGTCGCATCGCCGTCGTTGTTTACCCGTCGGTCAATCGATTCGCATCGTCCTAGCCTCAATAGAAGGAATGCGTCGGTCCGAACGACGGCGAAACGCGGTTTGGCAGGGCGCCAGAGCAAGCCGGGCCGAGCACGTGCTCGCCTTCGCTCAGTGCGCGCGATATGGCCGAGAGGGAAAAGATGCACGCGCGTCCAGGAGTGCGCGGCGCCATTCGCCGCCGACCGAGGGCACGCCGAGTACGAGTGCGTCGCGTACTCTCTCTCACACGGTCGGCGGCGCAATCGTCCCGCATGCATCGCGCCGTTAGAAAACGATACGCCACAATAAAGCGGTTAGAAAAAAATACAATCTGTACAAAACGCCCGAATCGACTTTAAAATATACATATATTTCTTCCAAGCCGCCACAAGAGCTAAACAGACGCCTCGTAGTCATCAGTCCCATTTCAAGCGCCTCGCCTCGATATCAGAAGAGACGGTCAAAACAAGCCAATCGAGTACTCATGGCATGGGTCTCCCGCCCCAAAAACGTTTGCGCTTTAGCTAGCGAGCGCCTATATCTCGCTTCTCCGACTGTATGTACTCCTACTTAAGAACACAGTCCCTAGATGACCTCAAATACTGGGCGTAGTGGGGAACCATCCATGGACGCAACGCGGCGCGGGGCGCTGACGGGCGGCGACGACAAAACGCGCGCGCGTCTCAGCCGAAAAGCGCGCGGCGCCGGCCGCCGTCGACCACAAGGGCACTGAGCGCGCGCGGCCGATGACTCAGAGCGCGGCGTCGACACACCACCACCACCGCCGCCGCCGCAGCGCTGCGCACAAGCGCCGGAAACGGGGAGCGCGCGCGAGATCGAGAGGGGGCGGACCGCCGCCGCCTCCCCTCGCCGGTCCGTTCGGGGGCCGCCCGCTCGTTCAGCGAATTGATCGCCTCTCTCACGCGTCTTGTCGCACTACAATCGTCGGCCCGTCTGTCCAACGCCGCGACCAGCTTCTAATGCAAATGCCGCGCAGAGAACGGCGATCATTGCGAAATGATCTGCGAACTGAGCCTCGCCGATACACGACAAGAAGCTGATTGACGTATAGTCACGGCCAGACCGTACGCCTTCCGCCCTCACACTAAAAACGCGAAGAACAAGCGCTTCCATTACCTTAATACTTTTAGTTATGTGCGCGTGCGTGCGGCCTAAGGAAAGGTCAGTACGAGTATACAAATGCTTAATGACTTGCAGTCAAATAACAGCACTTGAATTGTTAGCTCATCGTTCAGAGATCAAAGATGCGCTGTCCTTCCTGTTCGCTCATTCATAGCGCAGCAACAGTTCACATTAGCAGATGAAAGGTTAAAGAAACGAGCCAACACATCCCTTAACTATTCTTCGAAGCTCGTAGTTAATTAATAAGTAAAAAAGGACAAAACGCTGGTGCTTACAATCGTCGTCTTGGCAGTCGCTAGCGAGCGATCGTGCAAAAAGAACGACGGCGACAAACGCCGCCTACCGAGCCGCTGATCACTCATCATCACTTTCGTTCCGCAACCAATAGGCAGAGGGTGGAAGCGCGACGATGCGGATGGGGGTGGGGGAGGCCAGCGACGACGATGGCACTCGAACAATATTAACAGTTAACGTCCGAGTTCAGCCAACCGATTGCAATCCAACTTCGGACGGCGTTCACTTTCCATCAACCGTCAAGCGTCGGCAGCCGAGTCGATTCACGGACAGACACGCGCTGCGTCGTCGGCGAAGCGGACGAACAGATATGCGTGAGGGCAAAAAAAGAACTGCAGGCAGAAGGAAGATGGCCGGGGGCGGCCGATGAGCAAAAGAGAGCCGATCAGCTGCGAGGCGGTTTATGTCAGTACAGTGCGCATATGACACGAGTAAATTTATATGGCTGTTGACTGCGCTCAGTTGTTAACCGCAAAACTGCATCACATTATTTTGAACCGATCAGCCGGCCCGCCATCGCAGCAACGAACGAGCGACTCATCTTCAATACAGCGACTGTACCAGGCATGGTGACGCGGCGTGGATCAACCAGCCGCCTAAAAAGCCGCGTGGGAAAAAGCGACAGTCGACAATCACGCCGCAGCAAAAATGCCTTTTAGCCGTCCCTAGCGATTCGACAAATCGTAGCACCATCAAGCTATTTCTCTCTCATGCTTTCCTCTCTCTCTCTCTCTCTCTCTGACTAATCTGCTCATTTTTTGCACTGAATCACGGCGAATATGCTCTGGGCAGTTTTTGCGCTTATGAAAAGAATGGCCCGAAGTCGCTCTAAGCTGATATTGAACTGAGAAATGTCTGTGAAATGATCGCGTTGATCTTCTGTACCAAAAACCATACAAGAATGCATAGCTCAAATTACCTCTACGCAAATAACTCTCTCTCTCTGTGCCTATTAAGAAGCATTGACTGAGAACGTCCTCTTTACGACTGTGCCCGTATCGAATGGCCAAGGAGCCAACAGTAAAATTGACAGAGCGTCGACAGCGTTGTCGCAACATCGTCGGACGAGGGAAACTCGACGAGGTCAATTTGCCGCGTAACATGCGTGCGACATGAGGAGTTGCTCTCTAACATTTACAGCGATTCGGTGGAAGGAAGCCGACAGTGTCAGCTGTAGCCGGTACACGTGTACGAGGCGAAGCCGACGAAATGTCAAGGGCGGCGGCGCATCAATGGGCAACTTTGGAGGAAGGAGTGACCTCGTCGTCGGCGCGACAAAAATCTGCGCGGGAATGCGCCGCCGTCGGCCCCCAAGGCCGTCGCTACCGGTTTCCGAACGTCGACGATGATGGCGACCGCCGCCGCAGAGGAGTTCGGTCGGAATGCGACGACTATGGCCGACTGCCAGAAAAATTTCCGTCCGCCCATACGCGCACAATCAACGCCGCCATTCATAATACGCCCCGATTCATCATACACTCGCTCGTTCCAATTGTGCGCGTAGAGTACAGTTCGACACTGACACAGAGCAAGGGAGAGACGACCGAAGGGCTACTTTCAAACGGGACCAGTACAAGCAATCCAATAGATCGTCAATACCGCTCTCCGATATATCATTCGGAGATAGAAAAAGAAAATGGAGTAGGGTGAATGTCAGCTGACTAGTGGCTTAAAAACTGCCGCTGCGTTCCGACGATGCGCTCCGATTTAGCACGATGATTATACAAGAGATTGGCAAAGAAATGACGAAATAGTGTAAATCTTACCAAATCGAAATAATTTGTAGAGGAGGATGGGTAAAGATGCACGAAATAGGTTTGAATAGCATTCCAGTCGGCTAACGAGCAGAGCATCGTTTGATTTGCTCAAATATCGCGACCTGCACCACTTCGCACTTTGCACTCCCGCCAGATGAACAGTAAGAGTAGCGACAGTAGCGGCGGATGCTTTGGTGCGCTAAGGCACAGCTAGCGGCAGCAACCGTCCAGTCATCGGCGGGCTGACTCAGAGCCGTTCACTATTCTTCGACGTGAAAAAATGAACAGCGGAACGATAACGTGGGCAGTGAAACGCTCCGATCGCAAAGATGAAAGAGAGAGAAGAGAGTGAAAGGCGATGAAAGAATCCGTCCCTTTTCTTTTTTAGTACGGCACGCCGTTCATCTGTCATTTTTTAAGTAGGCTGATAGTCAAGAACTGTAAAATTAGGGGAGTAATTTGAAAAATTTCAAAGTGCAAAGAGTTAAAATGAGTCTTTAAGTGATTCGTAAAATGACTCATGTATTCGCAATTTCTCGGTAAAGATGAGGGTTATGGTGAAAAGCGCTGTCATGGAGCAGCTTGCTGAAGCCTAGGACTCATTGACGGAGAACACAGCTGGATGACCAGTAAATAACTGAGTTAGAATTTAATGATAGTATTAGACTAACTATCAGATTGTTCGTATGCTCTAATATTAGGCGCTACTCTAAAGCCCATTAAAACAGGGCAAATGAAGGAAAAGAGCAAGTCGCAAAGTGGAATACTTGGCTCAGATAGAGAGATAGAGTAGCTGACTTAAAAACAAAACGCAAATCAACTACGCTGCTATGCTTTGGTCAGCTAATCCTCGACGTTTTTAGCGCCCACATGCATACACAGCCGCTGATTCATATGCGTCAGAGTACTTTACTATGGCCCGCTGTTATCTCTCTCATCAAATGGCAAAGTTGTGACGGTACGCACACACGCCCCACGCCCCATTTGCCTGTCCTCTCTAACGCTAGCAGCGAACTTCACATTAAACAGCTAGAAATATACGCTGCTAAGACCAATCGTCAAACCGCTCAGCATCACACTGAATGCGGCAACTGTCGGAAAGTGAACAGCTAGAAGTAATGTAGCAACAGCGCAGAAGACTACTCTTCTTAGAGCATGAACAGACTGGCGTGTCGCAAAGGCTCAGAAGTATCAGGAAATATGAGTACAAGTATTAAAACTTACATGTAGTCGCTTTTCACGTTCAAAGGATTTCTATTGTGTCAGCACAAATGAAAAATCTCTCAGACACTGATCATATTACGCGAAAAATTTAATTAGAAAGCAACGAAACCTCTTGTCTTTTAGCAAGTTCCTGCAAGTGAAAACTAAACGAGCCGGCTGCATTCCGCCTCGGAGACACCGGTCCTTTGCTACTTTGAGCAAATTTAGCGGAAGGCGATGAGTGCTGAAAATTTAAAACAAAAGATCGACAACCAACTTTATCAGCGTGCTTAGTTAAATATAGATTCTTTTTATCTTCTTTTCGCATAATCTCTAGAGAAAAATATGGCTAAATGGCAGAAATGAATGAAAAATTTTCAATGTCAGCTGTATTGCTCGTCTTCGATCATATTTTAGCCGAAAATGAGATGCAATAAACGTACCACCAATAGTTCCATTGCAAAAAGCGACTAATACCGCTTGGAATGAAGTATAAAATAAATTAACGAGGAAGATTACAGAGCTGAAAGAAAGAGGCGCTGTGAAGGAGAAAAACCTTGTCTGATAAGGGGGTGAGAGTGGTATGGCGATGAATAGACAACGGTGCTCATTCAGACAACTGACAACAAGTGATGCCACTAACGGGCCGGCCGACAGCCGCGCTTACCTCATGTGGAAGGGGGCGCGCATACTAAGCTGCAGAAAGAGATAACTGTCGCGTCTAGAGCAGTTTAGAGGCTTCTGACCGGTTTAAGCGCTCATAACTGTTACATCGCCACCCGACACGATATGCTCGCCAAAATAGTAACACAGTCGAACCCGGATATAGAAAAAAAAGATAAGGAAGTCAAAAATATCTCTTACTTCCGTGTGTCTCTCAGACTATAAGCCGATCATCTGCACTATATTAAGGAGCTAATTAAGAATATTAGCGATGCGGGGACAAAATTAAAAGCATTTATATAGTAACACCATTTATAGCGCCGCAAGCAGCCTCTTTTCAACTTTTAACTGGCTCATGCAAAAACAGCTACAAAGGCGATCATAAATTCTTTTTTGGTGTCTAAACGATAAGAGATATCAGAGTGTGAAATCTCTTACAATCAGACTCCACTACATATAGAAGAATGATACATAGCACAAAGACAGAGCATCCAGGTTTGACTCTACTACGCGGAAGGAGCGACTAACAGAGGAGCAGAAAAATCTTATCTCAAATGATAGATTGATTCATTAAACAGACAATATAACATAAAAGCTTCACTAACTGTTTAAAAAAGTAACGCTAGCTTACTGCTTATCCTGTAAATGATAGCTCGGATTTACAGAACAATGCTAATTGAAGGAAGGAAAATATTGAAAAATCGAAACGATGACGACACTCGCAAATGCAATAGGAGAGAACGCGCGCGGGCACCAACTCAAGTTGTAGGTTCTTCCTAACGCCGCAACCTCAACTAGCGGTCATTTCAGACAAATAAATATCACTTTGTCAAAACTAACTCAAAGTTGCAGAGTGATCAGAAAGAGAAATTATTGCAAAGAATGGGCTCAATGTAAGGAAGTCGTTATTAGCACGCCAAGAAGTCGAGTAAGGCGGGCGATAGTCCACGCGCAGAATGGCCAACTGTGCCAATTGAAACCGCTGTGAACATAAAGCTACACGATGCCTCAGTTTCCAACTTGAAAAATCTAGCGTCACACGGCGAAAAACATCGACATTAAAACATGCAGTTATAAGCAATAATTATTTTTGAAAAAGCTGCAATATCATACTAGTTGAGTGGTGATGAGCACGGGACTAACATGAGGACAACCGTATTTTATATTTCGCAAGCTGGTGCATTTTAAAATTAAAGATTTTTTGGGCGGCCCGTGCTCATCACCCAAGTTCAGTAATCCTCAAATACAACCAAAGAGCGCAATAAAAGAAAAGCAACTTACGAATCCCAGTTCGGCAGTGACATCAGTTGTATAGCGCGGTCGCCAGCGATTTTTGCGTCCTCCAGCAGCATTGTTGGCGGCCGGGCCCGAGATGGGAGCGCTCTCGCCTCCGGACATCTCGGCCGAAACGCTATGCTCGGACGGGGGCGCTTCGCACTCTTCATCGCCGACGAGCGGCGAAGGCGACCCCCAAGTCTGCGATACTTCGGACGTCGGCGGTAGCTCGCCCCAGCCCAGTTCCGGCACCTGAGGCGTCAAATGCGCATTACAATTCCGTTGAGAACGCCAAAATGGTGAGCATCGTGCACATACAGCAACAAAGGATAAGCCTCAGCTCACTATGACCTGTTGGAGTCAAGAGGAACCCCCGAGGAATCGTATTGGCTATTGTGCAAAACGGCTGCCTCGCTGGTTATCAGGGGGCGTCATCGTTTGTTTTCATGAAGCCATAAACAGATGTATGGGCGTCAAATCACAAAACGGCAGATTAACACATCGTATGGCTCAAAAGCCGGTTGAAGCACGTGGAGCAAAAAAGGGATTTATGCTTTTGGCATAATTTGGCAGAAGAAATTGTACCT
The DNA here is from genome assembly GCA_002796945.1 of Plectus sambesii. Classification (NCBI taxonomy): domain Eukaryota; kingdom Metazoa; phylum Nematoda; class Chromadorea; order Plectida; family Plectidae; genus Plectus; species Plectus sambesii. Next base: position 7,624 of record NIUQ01001216.1, on the reverse strand, counting down.
CATTGCGCGCCTCCCAACCGAGCGGACGTTCCTCATCCTTGTCGGAGTCCTTGGCCGCTTCGTCATCAAGGCAAACTAGCGGACTGGCCGGCGCCTCTTCGGGCGACGAAAACGCCGCCTCCTTGACGACATCCTCCTTGACTACGTCTCCCTTGTCGGCGTCAAACACAGCGGCCGGCTTCTTGTCTTCGGATTGGGCGTGTTCAGCAGCGGTTGGGTTCTGTTCGGCGACGGCCGAGTTCTCTTCGTCCCCGCTTGAAACATCCTCGCGCTGATCGTCGCGCTTTTCGGCGTCGGACGAGCTCGACTCGGAGGACGTTTCGCTTTCCGATTTTGGCGCCTCGCCAGCAGCGTCATGCGTCTTCTCAGTCATTCCTGTAATTGAACTATCCTTAGTCATCTGCTTCCAAGGCGCGAAAAGCAACCAAATGCGAAACGTTTCTAAGGCCGGAACATATCCCACATTGTAAATGAATGGGAAAAGACAGTGATATACTCATCGACTGGACATCCGCCTTACTGGATCTTAAATCACATTGATGCACAAAACTGGAGTCAATTAGCGATGCAGAGAGTAAAACGTGAGTCGATTAACTCATACGCGGCAATTCAAGGTAAGTGACTACTTTGCAATAACTCATAATACAGCCTAACTCAGACAGAGGAGTTGAAAGGAAGTTCGATAAACTTGCCTTATATTTCACAGTTGCTTTCATACTCGGATTTTATTACCCTATTCTTCAAATTCTCTTACATTCGCGTCAAACACAACTATTGTTGATTTCGGGCACGTATATCACAAATTGACCCTCATTTTCACACTCGACTGCAGATGAAAATAACTGTAATAAATCGACAAAGGCGAAAAATAAGATACCTTGAGTTGAGGGGACGACTTCGACTGCGCTCTTCTCCTCACCAGCCGCAGCAGTGGAAACAACAGTTGTAGACTCTGATTCCATTACTATGATCCAGGCCGAAAGATCAGCTACATCGCATGCATAAGTGGCAATAATATAGCGCCACAACTGAACTGCGACAGCCTGAAAAGGTTCAAGTATTCCTAAGTTGCAAGAAATGTATCGAGCTATGTTAAGACATTCACAAACTACCTCACAAATACCAAGAATATGTGTTCTTAGGAGTCCAAGGGGTTGTGAAGTAAAAGAATAGTTTCTGAGATGTCAGCTATACAAAACATGAAGATTTACGATAAATATCATTTATCATCACTTTCACTACTGCAAACCGCAAAAATCCGAACTTTTTATGCGCTCTTCATCACACACTAGAATGAAACTGGAAAAAATGAACCGAATTTTATGCCTCGTCAAAAAATTCAGAGTGGGAGATTGAAACCTCAAATGTTAACATCGTTGTGGATTACTCAAACTTACCTAATCGAGTCCCCATTTAAAGAAATATGACTCGCGCATATTATAAAAGCTATTGAAATTAGAGTTGATCGTGTACTAAAGTAAACTGATTATTTACAAATTCAGTCTCGAGGGCCATTTTCGCTCGTCATAGAAAACAATGATTAACATTTGTTCGTGTTTCAGACACAGACACATACGTGTTAGATACACAATCGTACTCTAACGCGTGTGCGCATTGGCTCGGCTCATCGTGAGAAACATTCATTAATCAATTAAAACTTTTAAAGGTTTCCGTCTCGGAGTGGTGGGGCACAGTAGTGCCAAATTTAAACTCAATCCAACAATCTTGGCCGATCTTAAAGTAATTTAAACATTCAAGTTTGCAATGTCTTGCTTCATATAAAATTTAGATTATTACTCATTTCAGTTTTTCTTTTATATTGATCAGAGTTAAACCGGATACGATTAAACCGGAACTTTAAAATTCGCCATCGTCAGAGAGCGCAACAAGAAAGCAACGCGAAGTTACTTTCGCCAACAATTTGACATATTTTCGCTAAAACTTCTCGTTAAAGGCTTAATACAATGCACAAATATGGGAGATCCGGTTTTTTTGTGTCCGATTTTACCCCCATATAACAACGGAACAATGATTTGTACTCAAGTACTCAAAGAAAACGAGAACACAGTCAGCCGTCACTTTTTCCGAACACTAATAACGAATTCGCTCTCATAGTCAACTTTCAAACCATTATTGCTTCAACTTCTTACATTTTGGCCTTAACAAACTGCACTATTCCAAGCATTTTTCTTTCAAAGTTACAAAGTTCGCTGCGTGAACGCTGACTGCATTGCAAAGAGAAATAATAACAGAACAATAAACAAAAGAAAAACACACGAACGAACCGTTTGCCGAGGTAAGCAAAGTTACTGATGTACTGTTCTCAAAGCGCAGTCAATCGTAGCGCCTCGCAGCTCTTATGCCAAAACAAAATGATGAACGACAATTGTCGACAGGAAAAAGAAGGCAGTAACTTCTTCAAGCAATGTAGAACGCAGTTAACTTGAAGATCGACAATATCGAAATAAAACGACCCAGATACTTGCTCAAAGTCCCAAAAGTAAAACAAATATTTCAAGAGTCCACCAAAACCCGAAGAAAAAGCGCGCTGGGCAAGTGCCCTTTGGCTACTCGCCAAAAGCTCCCGGCGTTGCCTACTTCAGGCAAAATACAGCGTATGTGGTGACCAAATGCGCCAACTCAAACAACTCAACAAATGTCAAAAAGTTACAGATTACTTTCTGCATTCAAAGGGGCAAAGCAATCACCGTGCATTATTATTTGCATTAAATTATTTTGTCGAATGGTATCATACTTTTGTGTGCTTGTAAGTATTCATAGTGAGTCGCCAAAATATCGTAAAATTCAAATCGATCTTTGAGCGTCGATCGATTGTGGCGGTGTGTTTAAATTGAATTATCAAATGAATGTTGGCATTTGGGAAGCATATTATTGATAGGTTTTCTCGTTGTCGATTTCTCTCTACAGATTCGCTTTCTTTCTTATTCGGAAGCAAGAGCTACTTAGTTGTGCTTGAAATCATTCCAATGTCTGTTAATGTCTCTGACTTGAACTGTCCTTCTGTAAGTTCTCCCTTTGGGTAACTGCTGAATGTACATGGTAATTGTGAAGATGAATCGAAAGTACATTGTCATTTTTGGGCAGAAACAGCTGCATCAGTGAAGCGTTGGCATCTTCGTTGTCGACGTGATGCTGGCGATTATCGATTGGTCGCTGCTCACACCGACCAATCAGAAACCGCCACAGCCCGCTGTGGGCGTTGCTTCGAGTTGGCGTCGTAGATCTTGCCGATTTTCCTCGCCCCTCGTTGGGTATATTGCCTCGTCACGTTAAAGTTTCAGTAGTTGAACGCCAAAATTCGTTCGTTATACGTTCATGTATCTACATAGTTGCATTACTGCGTTGATGTAATATTGATATGTCGATTTTGCAGTATCGCCATAGATAGATTGTTCTGGAAACAGATGTCGATAATGCAGCTAGTGAATTGACTGGATAGCTTTAGCTAACCCAGGGTGCAGACCATAGGATAGCGTATTGAATCTTTTTAATCCTATTGATGTGCGTTAGTAGGATTCGATTCATTAGACACTCTTCCGAATGAAAAGCAGATTTGTTAGGCTTTTTCGTTTGAGCTCGTTGTAAATCGCTATTTTGTTGTATACGAAATCTTCTCTGTTATTTAAATGTCTCAATGCTGCTGTTTCCTGTTTGTTTTGTTTAGTATTTGAACATTTGTCTCGAGAGCGGAGATCCTATTTCGACTAGTCGGATTATTATTGTTATAGCACAAAACTATTCGATAATATGTTTGAAATGCGATGGAAATAGCGCGTGTTCTTGACTCAACTATTTTCATAGGGGCATCGCTCAGTGATACAATTTTATCATTTATTGTCACATATGAATTATTGCCAATCTGTTTCAGTTGGACGTCGCATTTTGACGAGTCGTCGATAAATTATCATCCTATCGAGAGAAGGGTCAAGATGCGATTGTGGTTGACGCTGGGTATCTGCTGTGTGCTGTTGCTGTCTAGGACCGTGTCGGCCATTGATGGCACGGAGGAGGAGACGGGCGAGAACTTTGACTCCGATATAAAGAAGACGGCGCCGCCCTCCGGCTCCAAGACGATCGGCGACGACTTTGACGATGACGAAGCCGCCATGGGCGACGACGACGATATGATGCCGCCCATGGGTGACATGGGAGGCGACGAAGAGCCAGAGTCGGCCAAGGTTTGTGCGTTTACTTGATGTCTTTGATCGCGCTGCGGTGGACAATTCAAAATGCAACCGCTGCTTCAAAGAACTGAGCAGAATTGCAGTTTATTTTGACGTTTAGTAGGCGCAAAGGCTCGTTGAATATGCGTTCATTTCTAATTCATAATGTAGCAAACAAATGATTGTTCCTTGTAGAATGCTTGCCTGAATACATTTCTTAATCGATTCTTTCCTTGACGCCGACTGCTTACTGATCTATTTCACGATATATTAATATGTTAGCTCTTCATCATTTCATAATAACGAAATAAGTTTGATTCAGCCGTTGGAGCCGTTGGACTATACGACGCCGATGCCGCAAGGCTTCTACTTCTTCGCCGATCCTTTCCTCGACACCAAAGGCATCGGCAAGCGTTGGCATGTTTCCACGGCCAAGAAGGAAGACACCGATGAGACTATTGCTAAATACAACGGTCAGTCCTCTTTCATATCGATAGAGATTGAGCTTGCAATGCACGTTGAAAAGAACATGGCACGTAATCAATCAAGTGGTTTGCTTTGATATGAGTGATTACAAGAAGTCGCTCGTTTTATCAAGTGGTAGAAACTGAAAAATTAAGTCAGCTTTTGTTCTATACTGATTAGGAATCGTGAAGCATTCTCTCATTGATGCCGAATATTATTGTAGCCCTGATTTGCAGGTGAATGGGAGATCGGACTTCCCGAGAATGTGGCGCTGAAGAACGACTACGGTCTGATCGTCAAGTCGAAGGCCAGACATCACGCCATCGCCGCCAAGCTCGACCGGCCCGTCCAGTTCGACGGCAAACCGCTCATCGTCCAGTCAGTTTTATTTCCTTGCCTCTCCTCTTACATACAGTGACCGAATTTATCATCATGGCATAGTGCATTTAACGTATGGAAAGATCAAAAGTTAAACATGGTTGCTATTCGCTATGATAGTATTACGTTTATCCTAAATTTGAAAATTTTGTTGATTGTATCCGTCTGACAATCGATTGTCGAGCAGAGATCTATCATCATTATATACCGAGGGCGAGCCCCGTCTTGCGGAATAAACGTTATCGATTTTTTTGTTCAGGTACGAAGCAAAGTACCAAAACGGTCAAGAATGCGGCGGCGGATACATTAAGCTGCTGTCGAAGGGCGCCGAGAAGGATTTGAAGAACTTCCAGGACAAGACGCCGTACTCTATCATGTTCGGCCCCGACAAGTGCGGCATGACAAGCAAGGTTCACTTCATCATTCGCTACGAAAACCCCAAGAATCATACCATCAGCGTAAGTTGTCGTTTATTTGCAACTGCTGAGATATTGTTGTGCAATGACTCTCGTATTTTAACATGGAAAAACGATGTTTAATTTCGGAGAAATAAGTCGTTGAAGCAGCGACGGGTTTTTATGTGAAAGTGCGTGACTCATCTACTTGTTTGCAGGAATACCATGCGAAACATACGTCGAAAAGCCTGGACGAGTACTTCAACGATCACAAGACCCATTTGTACACGCTCGTCATCAACCCCGACAATACCTACCAGATCCTCGTCGATCAGCGCGAGATTACTAGCGGAAATTTGCTCAAGGTCAGTGTCTACACTTTGTTTGGTGTGCGTGTCGGTTATCTCTGCTGGTCATCGCGCATGTTCGTGGGCGTCACACGTCCCTCACGTTGGTGCGATGAACGACCTCCACGTTTCGCTCGGGATCACCGAGTTAACCTTTTATTAATCCACATCGACTCGCTTGCTGTGCAACTGATCCTACTTTAGCGACGGCTAGCGCATAACGACACGCAACGCAGTTCATTCTTTTGATCGTTTATGAGTGGCTGAATTGGCCGATATGCAATGAGCCTGCAACACACTCCCCTTCCAGCTCCATAGCGCTCAACAAGCGTATTTTGATCTGATTGTAGTGAAATCACGGCTGTTTTATATTTTATCTTTACTCGCTCATTCTGCTTGCTGCACAGGGCAGAAATTATGTCAGCAGCATCGTTGAGCGCTCATCGATATCATTTCAGGATTTGGAACCATCGCTCACCCCGCCCAAGGAAGTTGACGATCCCGAGGACAAGAAGCCCGAAGATTGGGATGATCGCGAGAAAATCGTCGACCCCGAAGCCAAGAAGCCCGAAGATTGGTCAGTTTCATTTAAGAGACTCAATTCGCTTCACTGGTGGTCTAAACGCGAAATATGCCGTCGTTTGTTGCATGCGAGGCTTTTAGTGCTCTAAGCACAGTTCTTAACAGACTCGAAGTGAGATGTCAAAAAAGCGCAATAGTGTGATTCGGGAAGAAGTGAAAGACTTTGTTTAACATGCAATATGTTAAAATATAATCGGTTTAGCGGTAATTTATCATCAGAGACATCAGTCAGCGGCAGCTTAGTCATGCCTTGTTAATAGGGGACGCTTTGCAGGGACGAAGATGCGCCAAAAGAGATCGAAGATCCGTCTGCGACGAAACCAGCGGACTGGCTGGATGACGAGGAGGACCTGATCGCCGACCCCGAGGCCACGAAGCCCGACGACTGGGACACCGAAATGGACGGCGAATGGGAGGCGCCTCGCATCAGTCAGTCTCTTCACTTACACTATGACTCTTTTTCTTCGATAAATTTCCATCTGTTTAACGCCGAAGCTTTAGTTCAGGCAGATTCTGTTCAATATATTTGAATGTACCACGGCTCTTTGAGGCTGTATATGCTTTTAAAAAATGAACATATTGAAGTTGTTTGTGATATTTTAATGAGCTTTGATTCGTTTTAGAGAACACCAAATGCGAAGGTGTGAGTGGATGCGGCGAGTGGAACGCGCCGAAGATCGCCAATCCCGCCTACAAGGTTCGAATATGCACTCTTTGTACCAATCTGATACTTGCGCTTTCGTTCAATGTAGAAGCCGTTTTCTATTCTTAAGATGACTGTTACGAAATGGTGATCAGAATCTAATTCGCATTCTTTCAATTTCAGGGCAAATGGAAGGCGCCGAAAATCACCAACCCCAATTTCAAGGTAAGTAAACGTTATTGTGGAGGTACAGCGACGCTTATCTACCTGATGGGCAATGTTGCTCTTGTTTTCAATATATCTGACGCTTTCCACCTTTAAATAAAAAGAGACGCTTGAAACCAAAATGGTATCAGTTAAAGTTGCAACCATAACTTGTCAGAGAAGCGTCCGCGGTCCTCATACGGCTCAGTATAGCGCCATTTCATCGTGCCATCTCGCTAATGTTCTCCGATTCAGGGCCACTGGTCGCCGCGACGCATCGACAACCCTCACTACTTCGAGCCGGAGCCGTACAAGATGACGCCGATCACGGCGGTCGGTATTGAACTGTGGACCATGAGCGAAGGCATCCTCTTCGACAACTTCCTCATGACCGACGACAAGCTCGTCGCCGACAATTTCGCCGGA
>NIUQ01001215.1:0-33336 GCA_002796945.1 Plectus sambesii | reverse complement strand
GAAAAGCTTTGTGAAACAGAAAATTGCAGATTTCCTTTTGCAACTGTTGCAGTTGCGGAATTGCAGTTGCAATTGCAATAGTTTTATGAAATAGGCCCCTGGGTGTTGATTGGAAGAAATATTATATGTAAAATCTACGGGCACTCCAGCATTATATGACGGCGGCCTTTTCGTACACACTATTCGCTGAAAAATCGTCATCGATCAAGACCTCTTTTGCATAATGATCTTTAACAGAAGTATGAAATCGGAAAGATGGAAAAAGTTAAATTCTTGTATTTAAACATGAATTTGTGTCAAAAATATTTCAGCATTTGCAGTGGCCGGTTGAGTGCATCATTATTACAATATTAGAAATGCATGCACTACAAGGATTTTGTATTTCTCAAAAATCAAACCTTCTAAAAGGACAAAATTCATGCATCTATGAAGAAAAAGCTAACATATATTTTTAAATTCGCTGCATTATCAAAGCATTGCATACAACTTACAAAGAAATTAGTGTGCTTTTCCCACCAGTATCCATTTGGATTTGATGAAAATGGTGCTCGATTGCCCCAGATGTCAATACGCAACTCGACACTCGAATCTTTAGTGGTCAGAACGTGAATAATATCATTTCCGAGCCATAAATTTTTGTCCAATCCATTGTTGAATCCAACTTTGTAATCTTTCCATGTTTTATCGTAGAAAGAGATGTTAGCATCGATGCGTCTAAATCAAGTGATGTTTATTACAATTAATTTTATTCTTGAGGAGAAAGCGAAGTGGCATATGAAGAGGATATTTTATCATCTTTGTGCAAAATTTCTATCATAAGCTCGTTTTGAAACAAACTAAAGAAAAAAACTTATAAAGGGCGTAATTGTCGCCAAATAATTGCCTGGTTTCAAAAACACTATCCTAAATTAACACCAAAATTTGTAGTTACTACAGAAATAGAGCTATACACAGAAAAACATACAGCGCCGATAACGTATGTTTTTCAGTGTACAAACGACAAATATTTATGGAGCAGATTAAATAAGTACCTTTGAAATACGGTCCAACCACCACCATCGGTTTCCATATCGCAGTATGCATTGAAAGCTGGTATACCAGGTGGGTTAAGTTTATAAACTCCGCTTATAAGCTCGCTGTATTTCTGATGCAATTCATGACAATCTTTCGCCGTATAATTTTGACCTGAAGGCAGCTTTCATGCCGAATAGCGTTATGCAGATCAAATTACAGTTGTATTTGAAAGCACTGCAGAAAAAAATGTATCAGAGGTGTTTGTTAGGGCATGTGAAAGCGTACAGGAAAGAGGTTGACACTGATAATCCTCTGTTCCAACCAAATGTTTCATATTATGACTGTAAGGGGTGCTTCTAGGAATCTTCTTTTACTCGCCTGACTCTTAGCTGCAAACTTCTTCTCAAATGATATCACCATTTATCATCATAGTCTTAAGCAGTAGGACGCCCAATAGTTGTAATGTAAACCCTGACTTCACTTATTAACACTGCCCAAGCTAAGCTTTTCGATCTCTTATAACGTTAAAGGATACTGTATTTTTATAGGGATCACTGACCGAAATAAGCGAATTTTGCTTACATGGGTATTCGTTTAAACTGTTCAAAATCTGTCTGCCCCCATTTACCAGTATAAAGAGACTTCATTGTATTGCTATTATCGGTGAAGTTTCGGGATTGGTCACTGTCAGCCCTCGGCCGAACCTAACGACATAAAAACTATATGACGCATCATAGTAAAAACCATTGTTGTGTCTGGACGTTCACATACGCGCCGTTAAGGCCGGCTAACAGAACTTACTTGCTGTTATGCTACAACGCTGTTACTCTGACTCCCTAGTGAATAAAATATCTGTTAATAATAGGAGTACGTAGCACCCCACGTACAGTCACGAGCTTCTCTGACGACTAAAAGACCGCACTGGTAACTATAACACTCTCTGTAACATTAATCAAAATTTTAGGATCTTTGGAACTTCTTCCATGCTAGCTGAATATTTACTTCAACTTATGCGGACGCAAATAAAAAAGAAACCTGCTGTATCAATTTTGATAAGCATGACACAGTTCCTTGTAGAAGTTCTTTTGGGTTTGATATTTAAAATAAATCAAAAGTACTGACTATTTTTCTTGGAAAGTATGGCTGCAGCTAAGAAGATCACAGCGAACGTGAAAATTAAGCCAACGCAGATTAAAATTATGATCTGTCGATGATTCTCGGTGATGCGAATCGGCTGGTTTCTCTTTATAAAAAGTACTTGATTGTCGCAGAAATTACTTGCTGGTGGTTGCGGGATCAATTCATCTTGTCCCTGCCTAAAAATAGTCACAATACCGAAAAATGTACCATTTAATTCACACACAGAATCTCCACTTTATCGATGTAGAAAATGTAATTGTTTTCTGTTGAGAGCAAATGGTAAATATTATTCCGTGCATCCCATCTTTTTAAACAAAAGAGTGTTCAATAGAAAACACTATGACTTGATCAAAAATGCTGTTGTATTTCATGTCAAAACATAATATTACGTAAGTTCTCATGAAAAAACTCATGAAATTGCCATCAGTGATACTCAGTGGAGATGCTTTTGGTAAAATAGGGTCATTTTCAAATCTCAAAACATTATCGCTGCTTACAGATTGGAATCCTGAACTACAATACAGCAAAGGAATAGTCGGATCTTTTAAACATTCATATAATCTTACATTTCTGGCAAAGCGAAGTTTTCGTTATTTGCAAACGCATTATTGGTGGGCATTTCTGTTTGAACCAAAAAAAGTTAAAAAGTGAAGTCCTGACCGCCGTGAATAGTTTAGGTAGCAAATACTGCTGTACTCAATATGCGTAGGTGGTGATAGCGAATGCGTTCGTGACTAACCATACGACTAAAGCCACACGGTGTTGTTTAATACAGCTACGTTCATGCATTTTGTAAGCGCAATGTAAACTGCCTGAAGTTTACATGTTAGCACCAAAAAAGTCGGTAAGAGGATAGCTTCGACGATAAACACACCAACCTAAACAGCTTTGCTTGACATCGGGCGTGCTCTTGCATGAGAGTATCACTAACTGCATGTTGCCTTTCATTTGCATTTGTGTCGATAAATTTGACAACGCTGAACGTCTCAGGTTTCTCAGAATGGAGCGCTGAGCCTGAGCAATTCATTCCGCAATTAAATATCTATCTCTTAAAAGTTTTTTATTTCCGAAACTGATCACAATGATTGTTTGCTGACATCAAAACGGCCTAGGTGGAAGGATAAGTCGAGTACGGCAGCATAATTGTATTCCGCGCAAGTTCAATCAGACGGCATGCGTATGTTTGCCAATTGCGTTAAAAAAATATTATCGGCTCTACTTAACTTGAGTACCTTTACTGAACTGGCTTTTTCTTTACTAACTAACAATTTGTTTATCGATACAACACAACCTTGAATAATGCAACGGAAAAGCTGTTTCAAACCGCGTTCATGCAAGGTGGGAAAAAATCTACTTCATGTGCAGTTGAACCCAGATGAATGGAGCATTTTGCAAACCAATCACAAGTAATAATTGGGGTTAAAGTTTTGCAAGTGTCACTGTATTACATAAAGATAAGGTCTCATTTGAAGGCGAATTTCTGTAAAAAGAATAGTATCACGTATGATGCGAATAGCAAGAGATTCTGATTATATTTTGCTCGAGAACAATGTTAATTGGGATATGCAAATGAAAGTCAGACTCGCCAGATCAATTGCAAACAAAAATCTAAAAAAAGCGAAAAATGCATATGCAAGTACTTGAAAAGTGAAGCTCGACAATTTGCGTTCTTTCTTTTACTGATGTATTGCCAGGAATCATATTTAAAACTTTTTGAAAAAAGCTGACTATTGTTTTCAAGAAACCTTTTCGAAGAAAATGTGACAGGACTTTTTTGTGAAATACCATACACTACACAAACTGGCGGCAATTCGCTTTCTAACCGCATCTTTTATTCGTTTGGACACATGTTAATAAAGTGATCCATAAATCTGAATAGCTATTTTGCAAAAATGTTCTAAATATATGTAGATTAAATGCAGAAAACTTGAGCTATTTCGTGCATTTTTGCAGTTTTCCCAAAAATACATATCGTTACATAATGAAGATCCTGTCTTAGCTAAAAATCCTTTAATTCGCAAATTTCTCTTAGTAGTGACAGCGAGTTCGATGAAGAGGTAATTATCCCGAACCATTCCTTGATTTATATGATTTATGTGAACAGCAAGATTGAAACTTTTCATCATATTAGACTTCGTAGCATCATACGAGACTGTATTGGGTTAATATCAGTGGAATGATCAATGCTCCAGAAAAATCCATTTGCGCCCCAGAACGTTGGTACATATTTCCCATTCAAAGCCGCATTAGCGCAATCATCCATCCACCACCCGCTGAAATTGAACCATTGAACCTAATAATACTACGAAAGCTACAAAATTACCCTAAGTGGAAAGCAGAGCAACGAGGATTGAAGTCGTGTTTCGCATCAACTGTCGAAAATTTTTTACCATTTGCATACACAATGCCGTTGACTGACGACGTCGTTGCATTACCTGTGTATGAAGAAGGTAAGTGCATTGTGTAAAAATTTGCTTCATCGTCGATCTATAAGAATACAATATATGTCAGACGCTATAAAGAACATAGCAATAGTTGATTAGCAAATACTACACGAATCGGTCAGAAAAGATTATTTATCATCCTACGATATCAGAAACTCGTGTTTCATGTTAACAGCTTAAATTTACCTTCTCACCCGAAAATCTTTTCGCTTGTTTAGTATTTTTTACCTCACAGAAGCCAGAGTAATTAAGATTTCTTTGGTTTGAGTAAAACATGGTAAAATTCAAAATACGCCAATAAATTTTCAAACTGATACATATCCAGTAACGCAATCATACTGAAAAAATAGGGCAAAATTTATCACCTGAAAATCTTCATTGCAGTTTAAACGTTTCCTAGTATCCTATATCATATTATAGTTTAATAACTTCGACCTATTCATATATCTTTCAATCAAAGTTGAAAATTAGAGTAAAACTTTTACGGCTTTCAAAGATGAGCCGTTAAGGTTGGACGTTTAAATTTAAACTTAAAATACAAAAGTAGCAGAAATCAAACAGGTGGAAAAGATAAAAATTAAAACTTTGTATTCAAACCTGAATATGTGTCAGATATTTATATGTTTTTATAGTACATGATCAGTTATTCATAAGCATTATAATATTAAAAACTCGTTCAGAACAAGAATCTCCTGTTTCAGTCTGTAAACATTGAGCTGTCAAAAATGGCAACAGCTAAGCATATACGAAGAGAAGAACATATTTTATAATTCGCTTTATTATCACAAGAGTGCAGAACTTACAAAGAAATTAGCGTGCTTCTCCCCCCAGTATCCATTGGGACTGAGCGAATTCGGATTTCGATCGCCCCAAAGGTCAATTCGCAACTCGACATTCGAATCTTTAGTAGTCAGAGCGTGAATAATATCATTTCCAAGCCATAAATTGTTCTCCAATCCATTGTTGAATCCAACTTTATATTCATTCCAGGTTTTATCGTAGAAAGAGATGTTAGCATCAATGCGTCTAAATCAAGTGATGTCTACTAAAATTATTTCACTATTGTAGGTAATTATAGTAGCATAACTAGAGAAGATTTCATTTAATCTGAGCACGGCTTCAAATAGCTAAGTCAGAGAAAAAAGGAAAAATAATACGAACAAGTGGTGGCTGTCGACGAATGTCAATCTTATTTTATGAACATTATCTGAAATCAACGTTGAATTTTCCTGTTACTGCAAAAAAGTGGGATATGTGATATTTACATAAAGTAATGTAAATAAGTACCTCTGAAATACGGTCCAGCCACCACCATCGGTTTTCATCTCGCAGTAGGCGTTGAAAGCTGGTATACCACGTGGTTTAAGCAGATATACTCCGCTTGGAAGGCTGCTGTTCTTCTGATGCAATTCACGGCAGTCTTTTGGAAGAGTCACATTTTCAGCTAAACTCACTTTTGTGTCAGTTAACGCCATGAAAAGCAAGATTACGTTTTATTCAAAAGTAATGCGGAAAACTCGTTATTAACTATGTTCGTTACCGCATTTAAAAGCGCATAGGGAAAAGGTTATCACTAGGAATGCTTTGTTCCACCTACCGACAGTATTTGATGATTGTAGAAGGTGTTAAAAAGAACCCTTTACTCTCCTGACTCATAGGGGCACCACCTAATACTAAACTTGGAACAGGCACGTCTTCATCGTGCAGTATTGTCCACAGATTCGTGAGGAATGAAACAGCTTTTGACAACGTGTTAAAACTTCGGTACATATTTGGGTCCTTTCGTGAGCTTCTTATCTTTGTCCAACTATCTTTATGTAAAAGCATTCTGTTCCTCCAATCCAGGACGCCGATACAATTGAATTACAAGATTCTTTTGGAAATAATAAATGGCAGTAGTATTTGATTTTACGGTTCACTGCAAAATGAATATACGTAACATAGCAGGGTTCGTGGATCCGTGCAGAAATATCTAATAGAGATAACTGATCATTTTAATACTTTAAATGTGGCACCGTTTACAGTCAAGTTCCCTTATCAAATATTAATGGCATTTTGCTAAAAATAATAGTATAAATGCCGCACTTTTTAACTGAGAGTAACTTATTGAGAAGCCGGCCTGGTTATTCGAGCCATCTGTGACGAAGTTTGCTGTCAGGGTGTTTTCAGTTGATTCCAGCTGTCTGCCAGCAGCAATTATTCCTGACCACCTGGAATGGAATACAATATTTAAAAACTTTACACTCAGCAGATTTAGTGTCTCTGGATTGAGTACTAGTCTTGCTTCTAAAAGATTTCAAACGATTGGCTAAGATATAGTGAGAGAGAGAAGGTTGCAGCTGTGGTATCCTTGTTTAAAAAGGTCGACTGTTTGGCTTGTGAAAGAATTTCTGGATTGACGATCTACTAAAGTTAAAAGTGGGATAAAATAGAGATCAGCGCCTGCGCACACCCCGATACTCAACTGAAACTCTCCAGGTGCCGACATGCCCACCACTGGCTCGCAATATAACGAAATAATCTATATCGCTTCACTAGAAAGTCTGAATAGTTTCTAAAAAATGAGCCTCTTACGTTGCCAACAGCGGCGAAGTGGTGTTCGATCCGTCATAGATGTACAGTCTGTCGTTGTTTGACTCGGTTACGAACGAGTTCACCGTGAGTAGTATCGTATAATTTTCTGGGACTATGACTTGATACGTGCAGCTCATGTTGTTACGATAGTTTCTATTAGTACTGAAGCCAGGACTGAGTAGAACGCCGTCAGGTCCCGAATAGTTTGACGGAAGGCATACAGTTCCTGTGAATATTCAACGGTCATTATCGGATTTGAGTGAAGCGCGCTACGACGACAGTAAGACGATAATAATTTGGGCTATTATCATGCGCAATGAAGTCTGTAACTGTCAGAGACAAAATATATGCACGATAGATATAATCATGATCGTCTTGCCGCACTCCTGCGATAATAGCAGTTTCTGCGCAAGTTTACTCTAAAAAATTTTCGAGCAGCTTTAAAAAATCTGTTTTGGGTCTCGAACGGAAGATTTGGAATGCGCGAGACTGAAGTGTTGTGTTATTGTGTAAATGAGTAAGATAATTATCGCACCACTGTCTTCAGTACAATTTAAGTTTAAGACAGCCTGTTTTATAAACAGTAATCATTTTCAACCGTCTACTGACACGGTTTTTAAATTATCATTCAAATTTAGTCAAAAATTTTCATTTTGAGCTATTTTTAAATCAAGGCTATCGAAAATGGCGGCAGATTCTTCCATTATATTTGTATGTGGGATATGGCAAAAACTTAAATTTCATTACAAAGGTTGCCTCAATAATTCTGTTGTCAAAAGAGCAGAAATGTTTTGCTACATACATGTTTCAATAAGTTCAACCTTACTAACATTTAGAATTGCATTAATTCATGGGGACAGCCTTCATTCTTACGATGTAACAAAATTTCCCAGCGGTATTTGTCACGGATATTCCAGATCATTACGTGTTACTTAAAAGACATACGGGTCAGATTTACACCCACAAGGATCAGAAGTGAAAATCGCAGGGAATGTCCAGCAAACAACTTCCGACCGTTGTCTTATTTACTGGTTTGGGTGCGGCAGCGTTTATAATCAAATTTCCTTTCCATAAATTAATATAAATATCCTTTATAACATGCTATAAGAATAGTAAATATGCCATACTATTTGTCTGAGAGTATCTTATTGAGAAGCCGGCCTGGTTGTTGGAATAATCAGTGATGAATCGTGCTGTGAGCGTGTTTTCGTTTGATTCGAGCTGTCTGCCAGCAGCAATTATTCCTGACCACCTGAAAAGTAATACGATATCTCATTGTTCTACATCCTGCTGATTTTAGTGTCTTTGATTTGTACACTAATTTTGCTTCGAAAAGGTGTTTTACAATAAACTAACAATGAGAGAGAGAGAGTTGCAGCTGTGGTACACTTGTTTAAAATAAGCGACAGTTTAACCTCTCTAAAATTCAGGGGGCTGAGTACCTACTAAAGTTAAACATGAGATAGGATGGAGGTAAGCGCCCGCGCACTCCTTGATATGCAACTTACACCCGCAGGCGCCAGAGTGCCCACCACGAAGTCGCAGTATCAGAAAATTAACCATAGCTCATATTTAAAAATATTAATGGCTGTTTTAAGAAATATGCACATCTTACATTGCCAGCAGCGGCGAAGTCGTGTTCAACCCGTCATAGATGTACAGTTTATCGCTGTCTGGTTCGGTGGCGAACGAGTTTACCGTGAGTAGTATCGTATAATTCGTTGGTACACTAATGTGATACAGGCAGTTAGTGTTAATATCATAGTTCTCATTGGTACTGAAGCCAGGACTGAGAAGTACGCCGTCAGGTCCCGAATGGTTTGATGGAAGGCATACAGTTCCTGAGAAAATTCAGCGGTCATTACCGGATTTGAATGAAGCGCGCAACTGCTACAATAGGAATATGATAGTATGGGCTATTCTTAAGCGTCAATGAAGTGGGCTATCAATGAAATGCGTCACAGTAAGAAGCGTGTTGGACAATTAGAAGGCTTCAAATCGCCGTCTTAAACTCAAGTCATAATTAAGACAGACAAGACATTTTATAAGGAATAAGCATTATCAGGATCCCATAAGTGCTAGTTGAAAATAATTTTTCAGAATTGGATGAAACAATCTATTGTGAAGTATTTCAAATTGAGACTACCGATAAAGGCGGTCAAATTTTCAGAACAACTTTTGTGCTCTAATGTAGTGAGAAACTTCAGTTTGATGAAAACAAAAACATAATCAAAGTCAATGTTTCTATGTATACTTTTCGATAGGAAACAATGAGAGGACTATGAAAATGTGCACCGTTTAAGAATTTGATGCAAAATTTGGAACATAAGCTATGGAAGAAAAGTCGCAGATTTCAACTTTTCAAATTTTTCGAAAGCTTCTCAATATCTAAGCAAATGCTATTTTTTGAATTAATCACCTAATGCTGGGTTACTTTACGTGTAACAACGTTTCCAGTTTAGTTCCCTTTTCATAAATTAACGGAAATCTGCTACATAACTTGCTGCAAGAAACATACAAATACCATACTATTTGTTTGAGAGTATCTTATTGAGAAACCGGCATAGTTGACAGAAACATCTGTAGTGAATCGTGCTGTCAGAGTGTTTTCAGATGATTGCAGCTGCCTGCCAGCAGCAATTGTTCCTGACCACCTGGAAAGTATTAGGATATCTCATTGTTTTATAGCCAACAGATTTTAGTGTCTTTGATTTGTGCACTAGTTTCCCATTTAATAGGTTTTACCAAGTCAACTTAAACACACACGTATACATATGACTTTATTTGAAATGTAATGTATAGGATATCAATAAAGTAGATGCCATATTTTAATTGATTATAACTTTCGGCCTACTTAACCAACTTGAGTGGTTCTTACCATAAGAAAGTCCATTAAATACCATTGCTTTTGTAGCAAAATGATCTCTTCACGTAACTTTCAGCGGTATCAGCATATTTAACTGTCATTTCTTCATATTGACGCTATTGTTGTTAGAAGCTCCTGTGGAACTTTTCCACCTCCCCGTAACTCGGATCTAGCGCCCTGCGAGCTTTTCTTTCGGGGTTAAGTCAGGAATAAGGTTTACAAGACAATTAACGAAACTTTGAATGTGTTAGAAGAGTGTGTTCCTGTGATTTTCATTAATGTTTCGCAGAAGTTCATTCAAAGAGCAATACCATCGTCAGTGAAGAATCAGTTAACAGATCTGCCGAAAACGCTGGAGGTTTTGTGAAGATAAGATTTTGCTTCTAAAGAAATGGCATATGATATGGCTTCTAGTTGTGAATAAATTATTGAAATTTTGTGAAATACAACAAAAAATATAATCATTGAAATGTAGCATTTACTTTACAGACACACTGTTTTGGAAATGTCATGATTTTGTTAATAAAGCTCGTCAGTTTGAGATGAGCAAGATCATGGGAGGAGGGGGCTGACGATCCACCTTTGTTAAACTCTGAATAAAACGCAAATATGCGCCTGCGCACACCTTTATACTCAACATATCCTCTCAAGCACTGACTTGTTCAACTCTGAGACTCAGTGTCAGAAAACAGCTGATATCACGGAACGTACACCGCCTTTCATTATAATTCGACACTCTTGCATTCAGTTCTGTCATCTCTGCCTTCAGTTAGCACGCTTGTTTGACGAGATTTAATGCTAGGATTACGAAATCGAATGAAAGTGCGATAAAATATGATGAAATGCGGTTTACATATTTGAATAGATTCCTAAAGAGAAATGCGTATCTTACGTTGCCAACAGCGGCGAAGCGGTGCTCGAGCCGTCGTAGATGTACAGTTTGTCGTAGTTTTCCTCGGTAATGAACGAGTTCACCGTCAGTAGTATCATATAACCCTCTGGTACAGTAATGTGACACATGCAGTCTATGTAACCGCCATAGAGCTGATTGGTACTGAAGCCAGGACTGAGAAGAACACCCTCAGGCCCCGAATATTGTCTTGGAAGGCACACGCTGACGCGTGGAGGCAACGTTGGCGGCAGCGTAGTTAGAAGGATTGCTGTAAATATTCAACGGTCATACTGTCGATGCACCTGATTTCGGCCACTTTTCCCGAAAAATGGAGGTTTCTTTAAAGATTAGTAATTGAAAAAGTTTCATGACAGGCAACGATTCCCTAAGTAATGAATAATGTTTGTTCAACATTTAATTATATTCAGATCATTAGTCGCGATTTGCCTCGCATCGAAAGACGCGGTAAATTATAGCAAAACTTCACTGTGGTGATGCACCTAACTTTGGTCACTTTGCTCTTTGACAGCTTCTTATAAATTTCTGATTCATCTCTTGAAATCGTCCATTATATCAAAAATGGCTGACTAAAGTAGTTTCAATGATAAATCAAGCTTTAATTGAAAATAATTTGTTAAAAAGTTATAATCAATGGAAATTTAGCGCTACCCCGGCGGAAAAAATAGCTGCAAAATTTGAATGTACTCAAACTAGCTGCCATACTTCTTAATTCAGATTATGAATGTACGAAATTTTAGAACCGAAAGGAAGCTCATTGTTCAGGCTTTTCAATGATATATGTCTTTCAATAACATTTAGTTGTAGTGGCATAATTATAGGGCACGCAGAAGCCCCAGACACCTAAGTCTATTTCAAGCAAACTGTTTGAATTCTAGCAAGATACGATACTAAGCGCGGTTTAAACTTCATTATTGGCACTATTTATTTAAGGCTGAGGGTGGAATTCAATTATTGAAAATGTTTGCACAAAATGAGCATTTGGCATAGGAGAATCTAAGAATAATGAAAGTGAGCAAAAGTATTTCGTTTTTTCCGCGAAAGCTTCGACAAATCGTTGGTAATACGAAACTCCTCCTACAGACTTATGACACAGGACGCTCTCCCACTTGTGTTACATAGCAACAGAGGACCAGTTGCCATGCAACACGCAACATATTATGATGTGATTTTATGGATTAATCATCCAAATTCGGTTCTGATTCTTGTTCTTATGATACCCCAAAATTGTCCTATATAGAATATGTGCACCCGGTACTAACGATCCTGAACCGTAAGCGGAACCTTTAATTAATTATTCGCGCTCCTTACATAAATAGTCACAATGATACATATAACAGTTAAAATGGGTTACTGCCTCTTATTCTGTTGGTAGAATTTGTGGCACCAGTAGCGAAATGTCACGGCGCGTATAAGCGTGAATTGGCACAAAATCTTGCAGAGTTCGTTGTTTGAACGCAAAACTCAATTGATCGACAGGAATCCAAGTTTATGCGCAGTTTGCTTGAAATAGACTCAGGTGTCTGGGGCGTTTGCGTGCCCTATATTCACTCTTATCACAGTAGCCAGAATTAGGTTCCAGCCGGAATGAGGTGCATCGACGGTAATCGGATTTGAGGTGTCCAAAACTTACACTCCACTTACCGTAATCATGTCCTTGATGAGCACAAAGTGCAATAAACGACTTTACATCTCAATTCGCGTATCATCGACATGACACAATGTACGATGCACAAAATTACTTGCTGCGCTTAGCGTTTATCGGACATCATTTAACTTTGGTGGGCTCAAAGTTCAGAACGAGGACGGTACGCCTTACTCTCCTGATTGCATTATAACACGCCACACGTACATGCGTTAATCTACTAAAGTATCCTGTGCAATAAATTTTAAAAAACTTTAATTTGATTAACTCACTACTAAAACGGAACAAAGCAACTTATCCTCGTGTCGTTCAGTAGGAAAGGATGAAAGAAGTTCGAAAATGTGTTGAGTTTTGGAATTTGATGCAAAACTAAGATAGGAAAGGTTGCAGTTTTGCACTTTTAATTGCCGATTTTTTCGGAAGTGTCTCAATACCTAAGCCATAGTCATTTTTGAATTAATCCCCTAATGCTGGGCTACTTTCTGTGCAGCAGCGTTTCTACTCAAGTCCATTTTTCATAAATTAATGGAAATCTACTACAAAACTTGTTACTAGAAAAGGGCAAATGCCATACTATTTGACTGAGAGTATCTTATTGAGAAGCCGGCCTGGTTGATGGAGTAATCTGTGGTGAATTGTGCTGTCAGAGTGTTTCCAGTTGATTGCAGCTGTTTGCCAGCAAAAAGTCTTCCCGTCCACCTGGAAAAGAGTAAGATATTTTATTGTTTTACAGTCAGCTGATATTAATATATTTGATATGTGCACTAGTTTTGCTTTGAAAAGGTATTACACAATTGATTAAAAAAAGAAAGAGAGAGAGAGCAAGTTATGATGACTGTATTTGGAATATACGAAAATTTGAATTATGAGAAACCTTGGCGGTTGACTAGCTGCTTTAGTTAAACGGAAGATAAAATGATTATTTATACCTGTGCAGTCCCCACTATTTAACTTATACCCCCAAGCGCCAGTGTGCCTACTTGGGAGTCTTAGCATCACAAAATAACATCTACTGCGTAAATTAAATATATACTAAGTTTTTAGGAAAAATGCCCATTTTTACTCTGCTAGTAGAGGCGAAGCGGTGCTCGATCCGTCGTAGATAGACAGTTTATCGTGGTCGGCCTCGGTTACGAACGAGTTCACCGTGAGTCGTACCATATAATTTGCTGGTACTGTGACTTGATAAATGCAGCTCATGTTGATACGATAGTTCTGATTGGTGCTGAAGCCAGGACTGAGTAGAACGCCGTTAGGTCCCGAATAGTTTGACGGAAGGCATACAATTTCTGTGAATATTCAGCTGTCATTATTAGATTTAAGTGGAGCGCAGCACGGTGATAGTAAGAAGATAATTATTTGGGTCTACGAGAACGGTACGTCCCATCCGGCCGGTATACACCCAGACATGCTACATGCACATGCGTTGATTTACTACGGTATGATGTGCATGCGTATGTAGCGCGTTATAACGCAATCCGGCCGGATTGGACGTATTGTCTACGTACCTAATTAGGGCTATTATCGTGCGTCAATGAAGTGCGTCACAGCCAGACACATAATATGCGCGCACTAGCGATTACTTAAATCACATTTGTCGCGATCTTGCGATTGTAACAGTTTCTACTCTATACTCTCGAAACTTTTCGATCGGTTAACCAGAAAACTGAGGTCAGGTTCAATAACGAGAAGTTCAATTAAGTTTTAAGTTATGTTTCTATATACCATTCAGTAGGAAAGGATGACAGAAATCCAAAAAGTTGCTCAGTTTGAAATTTGGTCCAAAATTTAGAAAGTAATCAAAGAAAAGCAACGTCGCAATTTTAAACTTTTGACTTTTTCGAATATTTTCTGCTGATTCTTCGCAAAACCGAAGCCAATGTTGCCCTTTAATAAATACTCGAACGCAAGGCTACTCAGAGTACAGTAGCATTTACAATCAAGTCACCTTTTAATAAATTAATATAAATCTGATGCAAAATTTGCTACAAAAAAAGACAAAATACCATACTCTTTGACTGAGAGTATCTTATTGAGAAGCCGGCCTGGTTATTCGAGCCATCTGTGACGAATTGTGCTGTCAGAGTGTCTCCATTAGATTCCAGCTGCATACCGGCGATAAATGTTCCTGACCACCTGGAAAGGAACACAATATATAATGATTTTAAACTCAACAGATTTAGTGTCTCTGAATTGAGTACCAGTTTTGCTTCGAAAAGGCTTTAAACGATTGGCTAAGAAACAGAGAGAAAGAAAGGTGTCGCTTTCATATCTCTGTTTAAAAAGGTCGACAGTTTAACCCGTGAAAGATTCTGGGGGCTGCCTGCCGACGTTAATAAAACGCGCAATAAAATGGAGGTAAGCGCTTGCCCAGAGCGCACTTCCTAATACCTTATACCTCCAGGCGCCAATATGCCCACCACGGAGTCTCAGTATCACAGAATAAGCCATATCGCATAATTTTAAGATATTAAGAGCTGTTAAAAGAAAAATGAGTGTCTCACATTGCCAGCAGTGGTGAAGCCGTGTTCGGTCCGTCGTAGATGTACAGTTTATCATAGTCGGCCTCAGTTTCGAACGAGTTTACCGTGAGTAGTATTGTATAATTCGTTGGTGCACTAATGTGATACATGCAGCTCATGTTAACACCATAGTTCTGATAGGTACTGAAGCCAGGACTGAGTAGAACGCCGTTAAGTTCCGAATAGTTTGACGGAAGGCATACAGTTCCTGTGATTATTCAGCAGTCATTTTTTGATTTGAATGAAGCGCGCCCCGACGACAGTAAGAAGGTAATAATTAGGGATATTATCGTACGTAAATGAATTGTGTTACAGTCAGAGACGTGTCAAACAGAGACGTGCTATGGATTAATTAAATGAAATTGGACCGGTTTCATATTCGTGTCCTAAGTCATTCTTAAGTTATTCTTAAGCCCATTATAAAACATAGCGCTGAGTATCGTTATGAATTACCTAACTTTAGGATACAATTATGGAACCGGTTCATTGACGCGCTTTTGCGATTGCAACAGTTTGTGCTCTACTTTACTCTTGAAATTATTCGATCGGTTAATCAGAAATCAGATGTCGGGTTTCATAGCGGTTCTTGTCAAAGTTCCCTTTCCATAAATTAGTATCAAACTCTTTCTTAATTTGCTACAGTAATAGTACAAATGCCATACTCTCTGACTGCGAGTATCTTATTGAGAAGCCGGCCTGGTTATTCGAGCCATCTGTGACGAATTGTGCTGTCAGAGCGTTTCCAGTTGATTCCACCCGCCCACCGGCAGCAACTCTTCCGGACCACCTGGAAAGAAATACGCTGTTTCATTGTCTTATATTCGGCAGATTTTATTTTCTCTAGTTTGAGCACAAGTTTTGCTTTGAAAAGGTCTTATACAATTAATTAGTAGAGAGAGAAGAGGAGATAAAGTTATGATGGCTTCGTTTGAAAAGGTCGACTGTTTAGGTTGTAAAAGATTTTCGGGATTGACGACCTTCATAAGTTAAACACTAAGTAAATTGAAGATAAGCGCCTTCACACTCCGATATCCAAATTATAGCCCCGAGATGCCAACGTGTCCACCACGAAGTCGCAGTGACACAAAATAACCCATATTGCGTAACTTAAATATCTGAATAAGCTTTTAAGAAAAATACCCATCTTACTCTGCCAACAGCGGCGAAATGATGTTCGACCCGTCGTAGATGAACAGTTTGTCGTAAGTTAGCTCAGTTAGGAATGAGCTCACCGTGAGTAATACCATATAATTCGCTTGTACTGTGACTTGATACAGGCAATTCAAGTTAGCACCATAATACTGATTGGTACTAAAGCCAGGACTGAGAAGAACTCCGTTTAGTCCCGAATATTGTGACGGTGGACACACACTGGGACCTGGCGACTGTGTAGCTAGAAGGATTGATGGTAATATTTAGCGGTTATTAGCGTACTTGAATAGAGCGCGACACGCTAGCTTGAACAAGTTAACAATATGGGCTGCTTTTTTGTGTTATTGAAGTGCGTCACAGGTAGAGACGTATTCAACAGCGCATTAGGATTACTAAGGTCACCTTGCCGCAATCTTGCAATTGGAGTAATTTCTGCGCTAATTTACTCTCATAATTTTTCGGTCGTTTAATGAAAATATGAGCTCAGTTCCCATAACGAAAAGGTTAGGATGCGCGAAAACCGTCAATTGTGGCGCTATTGTTGTAATGAGCGAGATATTCGCTGTCTTAAGTTATAATTTAGTTTAAGACAGTTTTTTGTAAGCATTGATCAGTTATAAGCTACTGTTAGCGCAGATTGAAAATTATTATTAAGATTTATATGAAACAGTCCATTCTGGAATAATTTCTGGAGTACTTTATTTGTTATAACGGTCACTGAACATAATAAACGAATTTCTTTTACACCGGTAATCTCTAATATCTGTCGAAATCCACGGCCTCCCCCTTTACCGGTATAAACGAAATTCACTCCATTATAATTATTACTAGTTAAGTTTCGGAATTGGTATCGAGCTCCCTGAAGACCGCAAAATTACACCCATTAATGTAACACTCTTTATGGCGTTTATTAATACCTCTAAGGTCCACATAACTTCTTCCATGCCGGCCGCATAATCAGCTCAACATTTGTGGACACAAAAGAAAAGAAAAGATTTTCTGAATTAACATTCATTGCGGATCAAAGCGAATTTTTCTAAAAGTCCTTTAGAGTCGTTTATTTAAAAATAAGTCACCAACACTGACTGTAAACGTTCGGGAAAGACGCAGTTGACATGTAGTTGATGTTCCTATTCTGTGGTCCCTCGGGGGTGTTCTTCTTGGAAAGGATGATTATGGCTAAGATGATTGCAGCAAACGACAGGATTAAGCCAATGCAGATTAAAATTACGTCCCATCGATATTTCTTGTTGGTGCGACTCGGTTGCCTTTTCACCCTAGGAGGTACTAATTTATCGTTGTCATCACTTGGATGCAGAAAATAGTCACGATGTCGAAAATGATATATGATAGAGTTTATACAAAAAACTCACAGTTTGCAAGAAAAAAAAATTAAGTCGTATAATGTTGAGAGCAAATGAAAAATTTTACTCCATGCAGTCCATGTTTTTTAACGAAAGAATTTTCGAGATAGGGTTTTTTACTACATCAGACATTCTGCGACAGTTCATGTTAAAATATAACGTTACATATAGGAAATATTTATCCGAAAGGTGAGTGGCGTTTTATAATGTTCTCAGGATTGAATTTTAGTCGTAGTTAGTCATCCAGCACGTTTGAGGAATGGCTCAATCGATCTCAAGTAAATAACAAAAATTCTTACGAAATTCTCGTTGATGAAGTCAGTGGAGATAGTTCGACTGAACTGATATCATTTCCATTCCTTGATGAACTTGCGCTATGGACACTCTGGGCTCTGTAGCTACAAAACAGGAAAGAAAGCATATGATCTTTCAGACTTTCATGTTATCTTACGTTTCTGGCGAAGCGAAGCTATCGTTATTTCCAAAAGCACGATATTTCTTCATTTTCGTCTGAACCTAAACAAATTTAACAATTAAGACCTTAAAGCCGCAAATTTTTTAGCCGGCAAATACTGCTGCACACAATTTGCGTAAGTGACGACAGCAAAGGCGTTAGTGACTAATCATATGACCAACGCCACACAGTGTTGTTTATTACAGCTACGTTTGTGCATTTTGTAAGCGCAATGTAAACTATCTGGAGATTACATGTCAGCACCAAAAAAGTTGGAAAGAGGATAGCTTCGACGATAAACACATCAACCTAAACAACTTTGCTTGACATCGGGCGTGCTCTTGCATGTGAATATCAACTGCATGCTGCCTTTCATTTGCATTTGTGCTGATAAATTCGACTGCGCTGAATGTCTCACATTTCGAAGAATGAGTCTGAGTACTGCATTCCGCAACCAAATATTTCTTTCTTAATACTTTTCTATTTATGAAATTAATCCTAAACAATTTTCAATTACATTTTAGCAGTAAAACTTGGCGCTTTTAACGAATCGATTCATACAGCTAATATTCTACTAGTTATTTAGAGGAAATTACATTGGTAGGATTAAAGAAAGTTAAGCCCATAAACATAATTACAAACAACACATTTTAATACAGTCGACTCTCGATATAACGGCACCCCGATATAACGTCACTCTCGATATAACGTCACCTTGGTTGGGCCCGATTTGGTTGGCCCTAGAAGAAATTAAGGCAAAATGACCCTCGATATAACGTCACTCTTGATATAACGTCAGCTGGGGCCGGTCCCGAGGGGTGCCGTTATATCGAGAGTCAACTGTAAAACGAAATATGGGATTTCGAGCATTTGAAAAATAAAGTTTAACAATTTGCGCTCCTTCTTTCATTACAAAATCGCCAGGATTCATTTTCGAAAAGATTCAGTGAGAAAGTGGATTAAAATACTTGCAAATCATTATTCTGGGAAAAAATGCTGGTTTGCTTTGTAATATACCATAGTGCACGCAGGCTGATACAGTTCGCTTCCAAAAAAGACCTTGCATTCGTGTGGTCATATCATGATGATACCACTAATAAATTTAGTGAAATGTTATGTGAATTTTCTTTTGAGTGTACACTCTTTACGTAAAGTGTAAGCTTATTTAGTTCATTTGCAGTTTTATTCAAAAAATAAACCTTGTTACTTAACGGATGCCTTTAGTCTGCCTAAAATCATTCATAGAATCCGCAACATTTCTCTAAGCAAGAACAGCGTGTTTGAGAAAGAGGTTATCTAGAGCCATCCCTTGATCCATCCATGAACAGAAATATTGAAAATTTTTACTACGCAAGTCTTCGCAGCATCATACGAGTTTGTGTCGGATAGACAGTATCGCTAAAAGAACTCCAGTAAATTCCAGCGCCAGAGGTGTCCGCATTATATTTGCCATTTAGAGCAGAGGCACCGCAATTCTTCATCCACCATGGACTGAAACTTAAACATACGAAAAAATATTAGAAAAGCTGCAAAATTACCCAAATTGGAAACTAGACGAAAAACAAACAGGGTGGGCGCCGCCGTGAATCGCATCAGCTGTCGAAAAATTTAAACCATTTGCATCATAAAGGGTCGAGTATTCTGGCGCCGATGCATTGCCTGTGAATGAAGAAGATAAGTGCAGAGTGTAGAAATGCGCTTCATCGTCGACCTATAAAAATATTATGTAACTGACACTGCAAAGAATATGTAATGAGCAAAGCTTGATCAGTAAATATTTAGTGAATCGGTCAGAAGAGATTTTTCCCTCATTTAGCGAGATCAAAAGTTAGCATTTAATATTTTTACAGCTTCAAAATACCAGATCAGCAATATGTCTTTTCTCTTATGTGATATATTTTACCTCAAAAGTTAAACTAGCTTTCTTCGATTTCAGTAAAACGTCACAGAGTTCAAAGTAAGTCAATAAATTGGCTAACTGACACATATTCAGTAACACAAATGTACTGTAATACAGGGTGTCCCATATAATAACAGGCAATTAACTTTTGAACGGGAATGTGCTTGTGGTCCAAATTTTAACCGTAAGGTATTCTGACATGGGGCTTCAAGTGGGCGGAGTTTGGGCCGCCTCCTTTTACAAACTGTCGCTACGGTACCCAAAAATGTGCGAAAAAATTATCTTAAATAGGAGGTGAGTTTGGAGGGTCACTGTAAAGCGGAGAGTTGAGATGGTGAGCTGATTTCTGGCGCAGGGGTAGTCCACAAAAGTGCGAATGTTTTCCGAGGAAATTTTGGCAATTAACCAAATTGCCTCATTGGCCGATTTTTGGCAGATTTTTGGAAAATTTCTGACCAATTTTGAAAACTTTTTGGAAAACATTCGCACTTTTTGTGGACTACCGCTGTGCCAAAATTCAGCTCACCATCTCAACTGTCCGCTTTACCGTGACCCTTCAAAGTCACCTCCGATTTAAGGCCCTCTTTTCGCACATTTTGTGGTCGCGCAACGACAGTTTGTAAAGGAGGCTGCTCAAAGTCCGCCCACTTGAAACCCCAAGCCAGGACACAATAGGGTTAAAATTTGGGCCACAAGCACCTCCTCGTTTCAAAGTTATGTTGCCTGACTTCTTTTATAGGACCATCCTATAGAAGTAGGGCTATCTTTTGAAAAAAAGCCGCGTTCAAATTAGTTGCGTTTTCAAGAAATTATATGAAGTTAAACTTGTGCTGTTACTTTTGTGACACCTTGTCTGTATGTGCAAAAATCTCAGTTTTTTAAATTTGTTGTAAGATGACGAAAAGTGGATCAATTTTAAAGATTAAAAAAAGGAAATCTAAATTGGAAGTAGAGCTATCTTTTAAAAAACCCGCACTTAAAATGGTGCCCGCAGTGTCGGGCACGAATCGATCAAACACGTAAAGGAACATTTCGGACACCCAGCATATGACCGATTGAATGCATGAATATTCTACTATTAGAAACCCACGCAGTACAAGAATCTCCGATTTCAATATCTTAAAGAGTAAACTTTTTAAAAACGCAAAAGCCATGCATGAATGAGGAGGATCATATATTTTTATTCGCTGTATTATCAAAGTAACCCGTCACTTACATAGAAATTAGTATGCTTTTCCCACCAGTATCCATTAGGATTGGTCGAATCTCGATGTCGATTGCCCCAAAGATCAATTCGCAACTCGACATTCGAATCTTTGGTACTCAGAACATGAATATTATCATTTCCGAGCCATAAACTGTTCTCCAATCCATTGTTGAATCCAACTTTATAATCATTCCACAATTTATCGTAGAACGAAAGGTCACCATTGATCCGCCTAAATCAATTAATGCTTATCATAATAATTTACACTCGAGGGGCAAATATAGCGGGCATATGTGAGTAAAATTTCGTCAGATTTGAGAAAGACTTGAATCAAGCAGCTCAGTTTGAAAAAAAATAAATATTAGAACGCATGTGAGAAGTAATTTTTGCCGAATATTTATCGAAATTCACGAACGTTATCCGAAATCAATGCTTAAATATGCTGTTACTGCAATAATAGAAATACATGTTGAATATCGATAGAATGAAATAAAAGAGCACCTCTGAAACACTGTCCATCCACCACCATCGGTTTCCATGTCACAGAACACATTGAACGGCTTGATTCCAGGCGGAGTTATTTCATAGATTCCGCTTGTTTTCGCACCTCCTATATGCAGCCAATCGTAGCAGTCATCCATTGATTCTGATTGAGTTTGGCATTGACTTTGACATTGGCTCTGACATTGCGTCTGCTGTCCATTTAATTGACATTCACTTTGACACTGACACTGACATTGAGTTGTTTTAAGCAGTTTGCTGATATGAATTGTTTGCTCCACAAGCTGATCCTTTGTGAGACTTTGCAGAGCCATTTGCAATGTCCTGAAACAATATGAACATGCAAGCACGCTGGTCTATTTAACAAGACGAATCAGATTTTTAATCAAGAGTTTTGTAAAAATATTGAACGAAACAGCCTCAATTTTATTTCATTGTTTTAAATTCGACAAACAAACATTTAGAGTAAAAAATTGAAAAGATAGAATACCGCATAAATTCAAAGAGTATGACAACCATTATTTTTTTCAGTTTTAAATGTTTCTTGATACGGCAAAAGGCGTGAAGTGTTTCCATTTATCTCCGTGATATAAATCTTTTGCACTTAAAAACTTAAAAAACTTTCAATGATATAGTTCAAATCTTTTCACAGTTGACAAAATTTTGTTAAAATATAGATAGTAAATGCTAAAATTGATAATTAATAATGACATAAAAATCACTAAATTTTAGGATAAATTCAGTTTACTTTCTTTATACATAAAGTTGAAACGACTTATATATTAAATTGTGCTTCGCTTTCAGAATATCTCGTTCGATTTTCTTTTTATATTGTTTGATAGATTAAAAATTACTCACTTCAACATGATAAAAAAGAAAAAGATGGAATAACGTACGCATTGGCGCAAACTTGTTCTGCTATCGATAATAAATATATGCCGAGCAAAAGCCGAATAGGCCAACTAGCACAAGGCATGCTTGAGCAGTGGGTTAGTAAATTGCGAATAATCTTTGGCCGAGCAGAGGGCAGCGTATTTATGACTTCATTTTTTGCATTACGTAATAAAACTAATGACGTTTACAGTGACGTTACCGATTTAATTTGAATTAAATTGCATTTATCAGCAGTGGGCGGTAGTGCACTGCCTCGTTTTCATTTACTTTTGTGGGCGCGCGGATTTTATTATCATAGTGGACAGTACCTGGAACTAACTGCATACAAATATGAACTATTCACGATATCTACCAGCTGCTTAAAGGCAAACATATTGGCTGTGAATTGCATTTATTCATAGTCTTTGAACCGATCGAACCGCAGAGCGAGCAAACTTTCGATGTCCGCACTGCATTTAAATATTTTGCATAGTGAAGCAAACTAGAGACAAAGACTCTGAATTCCATTTCATAAATTGTGTTGGAAATTTGAAGTTACACTGTTTGCGGCAGTTAAAAAAGTTCTATGAAAACCGCTAACCTTTGGGATTTAAGAGTTGGCCAAAGCTCTTTGACACCCGTAAGCAAACTTTGATGCCTTCTCCAACTTGGCCCACTCGTTCTAACGGCAGATCAAGCGACAGATTAATGTTCTTCTTCTTAAAATTTGAACTACTGGTATTTCATTTTGTATTTGTACTATTTAAATTTCCCGGCGAACTTCTGTAATATCACGATATGAGAGCGTTTTTTGATGACGTTGTCCTAAATGATTGACGTCATTTTTAGATATGTCAGCGGTCTGTCTACAAAATCCCCTACAGCGCGTCGCATACTGTGACGCGTAAACCATCTTTCAACAGTTATAGCATATTTTCAACTGAAAATAGTCATTAACGCGAAAAATTCTTTATGATGGCCTATTTAGTAATTGACGCTATGTTGAAAATGTTGTAACCTTTGCGTAGCAGTTCTTATTATAAACGAAGACAATAGGCTTACAGAGCGAATCATTCTTTAATTACGGACTGGATTAGAAATATGTTTTGCGAATCACCGTCTCAGAGAACTCTCCAGAGTCACAAATTGACAACGAAAAGTGGTGGTTTATTGTTTGAGACGATAGGATACAATGATGCTACAGACGTATAAAAGTATGGATGGACATGAAAGAAGCACAAGAAGTCCCTTTTGAACGAGCAAATACAGTAAAGTGATGAAGTGATGAAAACGATAACAGTGCAGAATACATCAATATTGTAGAGGGTTGAAATAATAATGAGGTAATCGTTCATTTGAATAAACGTAGTACGATATTTTCAGGAAAAAGAATGCAGATACAATGCTTCTTTACACATTACGCTGTGTATTTTTGGCACACGAAGCAATTATCGACACCGCATGGCTCAGTTATCCATTGACCATTCGTCTGTAGCTGTGCAGCCGTGCAGCGGTTATTCAAATCAGGTTGACCTGAAAGTTAAGACAGTTTTACTAAACGTTCATTTTCGTCGAAGCTCACCAGGTTCCCAGTTTGTATAGACTAATGGTTGCCCATCGGACCACTGGAAATTTCCAAGCTGATTAATATCGTTGGCGCCAATCCAAGTATCAGGACAAGGCGCTTGGTGTTCGTAAACAATTGCTGCAAAACGCTTATGAACGCCTCATAAATCCTCAAGAACCAGAGAAAACAGTACAATTCAATTGAGACTGTTCGAAGGCGTTCGAGATTGTTGCGAGTGTACCTTGTGCCGCTATGTTTTGACAGTTCATCAATGCATTAAACCATGTAGCTTTGGTGGTAACTAAGCAAAAACTCTTGCTGGAGTTTGAAATCGAATTTGTCCATCCAGTTGCGCAGGACGCTAAAAGCTTGCCATATTTGCGATGCCGCCAAAAGAACTAGCAGTATTATCGTGTTCGTAAATCAGTAAATACAGGATTATTGCAAAGTTTCTGGAAACTTTTCCAATGCAAAGAAAATTCTGCTGAAAACCTTTTTTTATCAAATACAAATTTTATGAAATGCACTAAACGTTGGGCAAAGTATGCTAAGCCCCACAAAAATATGGAGACTCTCCAAGCCTCTTTTACCGCAGCGTAAGACGGTTAACCACCCAAATGCAGCTTGCAGTCACGTGTATCAGTTTCTGAAGGAATTGATGGTGTGCATCAAAGCAAGAGACTTTTGAAGCGCTTAGTTATTTTGCTGCAACTATGTCTGACTTGGCACAACTTTCTACGCAATTTTTTTAATTGTCACTTAAAATGAAATTTTTAATTGTTAAAGTCTCCGGGAATATTTAGGTCACCTTGTAAACAACACAGTTTGTATTATTTTAGAAGCTGAAAATCAAACTGATGGGTGTTGTCGTGATGGGGGTGGTTGTCGACGTCGTTCCCTGACTTTGTGGCAAGCTGCAAGTATCGCTGACAACAATAATCGTCCACTGGTCGGTGAGGAAGCCACAAAATCGTTTTGCATTTACAGATCGGAGAGAATATTCTTGAACATCATTTTTGATCACTTGAACCATGTAGGAATTGCACAATCCAGCTGTCTGATAGTTGACATCCATCTAATTGAAATAGTAGGCGATAGTACGAGCTTGGTTTGATATAAAACTGATATCTGACTATTGCAGAGAGGTGAGCGACTGGAGTATTAAAGGTGCTCACCCCCTTAGAAGCTCACCGTGTGCTTACTGTCGTCTCAGCCAAATGCTGGGTAAGCTCTTCAAAGTAAGACTTGGTCATAGATTTTTACTTCAAGATCACTCAAAATTCTCCTCGTATAAGGAAATACTTTTTGATTGAGAATACTGCAATATTAAAAATCGATTTTTTGCGCTCAAGCTTAAGAGAGACATTTTTGAGCATCGCGCTTTTTGATTAGAGGCTTGGCACAATTTACAACAAGGCCTCAGATTATGATTAAATTTGTTATGCAGGGATAGTTTAAGTCGGGATTTCCGAAAAACGCGCCAGAATTTTTCGAAAATGTTTTCGTGTCGAGATATGGCGGGAAATTCAAACTTGATCAGCTAACTACAGTGTTGTATTTTAGACAGACCATATCTATTGCATATATCATCAGTGGGTGGGAAACCACTCATCGGTGATTATACACTGAATCAAGGGGAGTAAGCCATAACATCCCCCTCTAGCTCTATCTATATAATGCATTAATTCGCATATAAATCATCTCTCTATCTCTCTTGTTACATTGCTCACGCGTTTCTCTATGCCTGAATAAACGCTGGTTAACAACTGTCTCACAACAAGTCCAATCCCCTTCGGCACCGTAAAAACAGTAACAAAACCAAATTCCTTGTTTTTGTATACCATTCGAAAGGAAATGTTGAGAGAAATCTGAAACTGACCAGAATTTAAAAATTTGTTCTAAACTAAGAAAGTTATTCCAGAAAGAACAGGTCTTTTTTTCTCTTTTGAGTTTTTCGACTTTTTCAGCAAGAACTTGGTCGGATGCCCTAAGCCAAAGTTACCCTAGGATTACCCCCCTGACTCTGGGCTATCCAAAGGTGCCATAAAATGCGCCAAAGTCGCGCACGTACGATGTTCAATTTCAACTCAAAGTTACCCATGCGAAAAGTACGGTAAGTCGTTTGTGCTGGAGGAATCTCAAACGTTGTCCGAAGTCGGCACATGCTTAATTCGAGTATTTTACTATCTTTGGTTGAAGTCTTTTTAAATCTGCTCGTGTATAGTTACTCTACATTCGTAGCACGTGTTACAAGCTGTCTTGCGATATATTTCCAAAGAGAGAGTTATTCAACTGACGCCCGTTTAGTCGACCACACGCCGGTGGGCAGTGAAAGAGTTTCTATGTGTGTCAGTTTTGACGCGACTCTGATTATGTTTCCTTTAACAATGAAATAGTGATATGAATCAATTGCTGTTATCAAGAGCAGGTCTGTTCTATAGTTCTAAGTTAATCAAAAGTATTGTCATTTTCTAATTGACAACCTACTGTGGTGTACTGAACTGAGGTCAGTTATACATCTCTCTCTGTGGAAATATATCACAAGAAAGCTTTTAACACATGCTAAGAAAGTAGAGTAACTGTACACGAGCAGACTTTAAAGGTTTCAATCAAAATAGTAAAATATTCGAAATAATCATGCGCTGACTTTGAGCTGAAATGTAAAACACCTCCAGCACAAACGACTTACCGTACTTTTCGCATGGGTAACTTTGAGCTGAAATTGAACATCGTACGTGCGCGACTTTAATACTTTTTATGGCACCGTTGGATAGCCCAGAGTTAGGGGAGTAATCCTAGGGTAACTTTGGCTTAGGGCATCCGACCAAATTCTTGCCAAAAAAGGCGAAAAACCGATAAGCAAAAAAATGCGACCTGTTCTTTTTGCATAACTTCCTTCATTTTGCACCAATTTTAAAATTTCGGTCAGTTTCAGACTCCTCTCAACATTTTCTTTGGAATGGTGTACAGAAACAAGGAATTTCGTTTTTTTACTGTAGCTAGCTGATCAAGTTTGAATTTCCCGCCATATCTCGACACGAAAATATTTTCGAAAAATTCTGGTGCGTTTTTCGGGAATCCCGACCTATATTACCTCGGAAAAACAAATTTCTTTAAAATCTGAGACCTTTTTGTAAACTGTGCCAAGGGAAGCTCGATTCTTAGAAACAGTCTCTCTTAATTTGATTGCTAATATACGTCTTTTTTGTTGTAAAGGAATCCAAATATGTATGATAGAGCAAGGTATCGTTCAAAGGCGCGCGTATTAGCAATCTTAGACCAAATTCCTATGGTAAAAGTGTTAGGGATTCTGAGTAACTGTTTTACACATTAAGAATAACACTTACACAAGTGCATAATAACTCTCGCATAAAAAATTCAAAGAACACTCACGTAGTTGGAAAGTTTCTTGGCAATTGTTTTTGCATCCGAAGATTGAATTACTATGTTCTCAATTGTATTCAGTAAGTCAGGATCTTCACAAAATTTCCCTGTAATTTCGTAGTAGGTTGTATTTTTACGGTTAAATACTGTTAGGATATGCAGTTCCTTAACTTGAAAGAGTATCACAATAACGATTGCATTAGGGTGACATTAAAATACTCTACTTTTAGAGTATTAGCGTTAACCTAATGCAATAGAGACACGTTAAGCTTGAATTCTACATTGACAATATAAAAATGATGGAGGTTTAGCTATGAGAATCACTCCCACAGTTGTGTCCGGCATTTGCCCTTCAAATAATGTTTCGTGATGGAGGCAAAAATTTAAAACTGGTACCATTCAGTTGACCTAAATCTACATGGAGATTGCATGGGAACCACCCACAATATTGTATTGTTGGGCTTTTACTTTAATCTGCAGGACGGAACATGGGTTCAGCAGGAAGAATTGAAACACAATGGTCAATAAATTTTTTCTAATTAGTATTCGTGAGTTAATTATTCGGAGTTCAAAAAACTTTGAAATATGCCTGAAGCTAGTCTGCAAAAATGGTTTAATTATTTTAATATATTTTTTGCTCACATACTGAGTGTTTCTAAAGTAAACGGCAGCGAGAGTAAATTTTAAAGAGACCGCGAAACATGCCAAGCTCCATACCACGAAGGATAGCTCTAGGGTGAACCTTTATATTGAGAGACAGCACCCGCAACTTGTGCTTGATGAGGCAAAAAAGTTGCCTATGCCCATACCGAAATTTCAGTATTTTGTTTTCTGAAGCGCAGAATGTGCGCACAGCGGTCAAAAGCCATTGAAAATTGTTCCCCAATCAGTGACGCATCGGTTGATATTTTTAAATCCCCCTTGTAATCAGTTTGCGCACATTCTGCGCTTCAGAAATAATAAAGTGAAGTTTTGGGTATCGGTGTATGCAAATTGTTTGTCTGTATCAGGTACACGTTGAGGGTGCAGTTCCCGCGCACCCCACAATATGAGGGTCCACCCAAAGGCTATCCTACGTGGTATGGAGCTTGGCATGCCTCGCGATCTTAAAAAGCACCCTCGCTGTCGTTCTTTTGAGACACCATGTATATCTGTTTATGATTTGATGTTATTTCAGAAGTTAATTCCTTACCAGTAATTTTTGCTTGCGGATGTACAGCTTCAATAACACCTAAATCCGATGGCAAACTTTTTCCAAGCACATATGAAGACATAGGGGCAATGCCCTTTTCATCATTTGCGCAACGGCTAGTAAAGCCTACAACACTTATGTACCAATTTTGATTAGTCGTATACAGGCAGAAATAGTCTTTTGTCTCCATAATACGTTCTGTGGCCCAATCAGAGCTTTGTTGAAGCTTGTCAACCATAATTGTAAATTCAGAGGTTTTATACATTGAATTACTTGTGAGCTAAAAATGACAAAAGGTAGTTAACATGCTGTGAACAGTTTATTTATGAGAGCATATATAGTGAACGCAAACGCCAGAGAAACCGGAATACATTCCAAGCAAACTGCGCATAAACTTGGATTCCTGTCGATCAATTGAGTTTTGCGTTCAAACAGCGAACTTTGCAAGAAATTGTGCCAATTCGCATTAATGCGTGCCGTGATATTTCGCCACTGGTGCCACAAATTGTACCTACAGAATAAGAGGCTGTAACCTATTCTAACTATTTTCAGTATCATTATGACTATTTATGTGTGGAGCGCGAATAATTAATTAAAGGTTCCGGTTCCGGTTCAGGATCGTTAGTATCGCGCACACGTATTATGTATAGCACAATTTTGGGGTATCATGAGAACATGAATCGGAACCGAATTTGGATGATTAATCCATAAAACCTGATCATAAAATGTAGCGTGTTGCATGGCAACTGATCCTCTGTTGCTATGCAACACAAGTGCGAGAGCGTCCTGTGTCATAAGTTTGTGGGCGGAGTTTCGTACTATCAACGAACTGTCGAAGCTTTAGCGGAAAAAACGAGATGCTTTTGCTCACTTTCATTATTCTAAGATTCTCCTATGCCAAATGCTCATTTCGCGCTCAAATTTTCAGAAATTGGAGTCCCCATCAGCCACAAATAAAAAGTGCCCATAATGAAGTTTAAATCGCGCTTAGTATCGTATCTTGCTAGAATTCAAATAGTTTGCTTGGAATGTATTCCGGTTTTTCTGGCGTTTGCGTTCACTATACGTGAAAATGATTATTTATTTTTGGTTTTAATCGTAATATAACAAGCAAACAAACTTAAGCATTATAATTTGGCGCGACAGGGATACAATTTGGTAAACGTAAATCATAATTTAAAGAAATTTAAGAACAATATAGTTCTCCTCCAGTAAATGAATTTTTATTAGTAAATGAGTAAATTTCAGAAAAGAACTTATGCAGATTTGAAAGAGGCAGGGATACTGATTGTTTATGACAGGTTTTAGAAATTTACAACGTATAGCTCATAATTTTAGCCATTTAGTCTATCACAAAAAGATGATGAATGCTACATACGTTGTTAATATTTGTTTGTTTGGTCGCACGCAATTTTTGCAAAAAATATCTTAATGCTCTCTACTTTTTGCAAAGTGCCTGACTATAATCCGATTTTTAAACGCTTGAAAGTTCTCAAAACCCTATTAACTATGAGTTTTAGAAACGAATTTTTTTTCATTTAAAATTTTCTCCATTCACTTCAGGTTTCGCTCATATTCATTCAAAAATTCTACATAAAGCATGACTTGTTAAAATTAGTCAACTTACAAACGATTCAATATGCCAGGCTATGGCTGTCACATTACTAGAATTGGAGCTGAGGACGTAACTGATCTCATTTTGTAGATTTTGATCAAGGCACGATGGATCTAAAAAATAATTGTCGCATCGGATTTATACAGCTCGATCGTATGTCAATTCATCATGGCAACCTCGAATTGTCCAAGATAACTCACACGCAGACGCGTGACTACTACGGAGAAGTGACGGTAAACTTCTAACCTAAAGTAAAGCAGTGCGCTAGAAAAATAATACGGACTCGATAATACAAAAGGGTACAATATTCTCCGCTCCCTCGGCACCCCCTCCACTCATACGAGTAAGCATAAAAGCTCTTCATTATTCGCTGGTTGTATCAGAAAGTGAAAGGTTCCTTCGAAAATCTCTCTCACTCGTAAAGGCGTCCTGGTATCACCTTTTTGAAAACACGCGCTCAACCTAATGAATACTACTGCATATCACATAGCGTTATATGATAAGCAAAAAAACAAACTGATGGGTGTTGTTGTTGTTGGATTCGGCGTGGTTGTTAGCGGGCCTGATGAAATAAAATATTCGCACACAAAGCAGTTTAGAGTGCCGGCCGTTTGAATCTGCCAATTTGATACCGATATTGGTTTCATAATTTGTGACGAAACGCACCCCATGGTTTGAAAGTGAGGCTGACCTTAAATGAATGGGTTCAGAATTAAGTGATACAAGCATATTTTTTATTAACAAAACTCAACCACATTCTTCTAACAGTCGAATTTTATCAACATTATGACGAATACTGAATAATGATATGTGTTACCAGGGGATGGTCGAAAAGGCACTGCTGAAGGAGAGGAAGTGGAAGGGGAGAACTCGGAACTAGTTGGCGATGTATGATGCAGCAATTTACCATAACACTGATAAAACTCAGTAAGCGAAGGCCATGCTTTGATTTGAACGACTGCAGTTTATCCCCTATCAGACATTCCTGAACCTATGTCATAAACCTTTTTTACGAAAATTAGACCGAAAGATAAATGTGGGTTGTCCGGTATAATTGGTTGCTACTTAGATCAACAGTCAATCATATTTAACTTTACCTTTACTGCTTTACCTTTTAGGTTTTCACTTTCGTGGAACACTCTCGAGAACATAACTCGAAGAAAATAAAGTAAACTCTGTTAAGGGTAAAATTTAGTTTTAAGGAGAAATGACCTTGTGTAGCATTAAAATTGTCGTAATCCCATGGTTGTCCATCTGCCCAAGATAGAGCTCCTTTGCCTGCTAAATCATTTCCACCGATCCAAAAGTTTTGCGAATCGCACCGATCAATCGTTGCTGAGGATGTAATAGTTGCTGAAAACCATGTTCATTTTTGAGAGTTATTTATATGGTAATGATAATTTTAAAGATTTCTTGTCAAATGAACGGTGGTTTGTTAAAATACTAAACGATTGCTTGCTGCATGCTGTTCGAACACCACTTGAACTTCCGACTCAGTAGTTTTTTTAGCGCGAGATTCATTTATTTAGTTGGCGGCGCGCAGCTCGAACGTCGTTTGTTTTTGGATGCATAACAATCTGAATCGACCTTTTTACGACCTTTAGAGTACAGTTGCATACTTTAAACAAGGCCTCCAAATTCATATTTAAGCAGGCGCAGTGTCATGAGTATCATGCTTTTAAATTATCCTACAGAAGCTTTTTTGCAACCAGCATTATTTTAGAAGATTTCCAAATCGCATACCTAACACATTTAAATTTTCTCCACGCGAATGAATTGATACTAAGTTATTCGCATTGGTATTGCAATATCGAGCAGCATCAAACCAATTTTTCGGAATGCTTACGAAAAGGTAGCATTTGTCAGGGTCACTTAGTGATCCTTCAAAACCATCGGGACATGTCGCTGAGTAAACCTCACTGAGTACACTGATCAGTAGTAAAAGATAACTTAAAAATATTCGTGCCATTTCGATGCAAATGTGGCGAGCACTGAAAATTGGTAAAAGTATTGTGGTAGAGTTCACAAATAAAATACAGAAACAGTAGCACAGCAGTGTCTTTCTCTTAATGATATATGCAAACGAGTATAATTTTGTGAAATGGGTGCACATAAATACAAGATTTACATGTCGATTGTTTGCCGTTTGAATTGCACCGTTGTCGTGGTGTGCCTATAATATTTAATTAGTGCAAATACTAAATATTAACTTCGACTAATCGGATTCTCCGCAAACCGTCTAAAACAACATTAACCCTAATTCGCGCGGGTTTAAAGTCAGCAGAATATTTTTCTCTTTGAAAATAGTTGCACCTTTCCCATATGTCGTAAACGACGTATTGATTTCTGAGAGCGACAGGGTATTATTCTTCTTCTTTACCGCCAAGTTTCTTTACGATGTAGATTAGCATCAGTAAGCATTGTACGCTTGCAATACAAATTTGCAACCATGAGTAGGATTGCCGACCATTGATAAGAGTTAAAGGCGGTTACTATGCTCTTATCTTAAAGTTAAGCTTAAGTGCTATCAAATGAAGGTATACTAGAGTATGCCTTTGGCTAAGCTCTAAAACCTTCGAATTTTAACCAATACCGTTCCTTAGTCAAGGCGCTTTTGCTACCGGAAGCGGATAGCACTCTCGGTTATTGGATAAATTCCTAATCGAACATATTGAGAGCACTCCGACAGGCTTCTATGCTAGCGAGACGTCACCTTCAATATTTGAATTTATTTTGCTATTAAGCAACTCGCGTGACATATACAGCAATTCATTAATTGTTACAAGGTTTTCGAATCGCATGGTATAATGTGTTTTGTTATTCGAAACAAGCGATACAAGCATTTCGTGTGGAAAGCATAAAAATTATTTTACAATGATTCCTTCTTGCAGCCGGAAATCGAATTCTTCAATGGAAATCATCCGCCTTTGTTTCGGTAGCATTTACAGGTTTTGCGAAAAACTCCTATGCAGTATCCACCAGGATATGCGTTCGACAAGCAATGTCTATCGC
>NIUQ01001214.1:0-33604 GCA_002796945.1 Plectus sambesii | reverse complement strand
GCTCTTCTCAGAGAAGGTTTAGCAAGGATGACCTGCGGCCGCTTCAAGCACAAATTGTCTTTTACAGTACCAAATTCTTTTGTGGCATGCACTTTAAGAAACACACGCTATAAGCTTTGAGTATAACTCTTTAATCCTTCCAAAATACCTCTTAAAAGATGCATTACGAGCCTCTCGGCACTGAGTTCCGATGAATATTCCAAAACCCTGTATCATAAACTTTACGGTAGAGTCAGACACAAGAGGTAGAGCATGATCAATATTAGCTTGTTTACAGCACCATCAGCCCTCCACGTTACCATGCTGCACCAAACGACGGGTTCACTTGTCATAAATCAAATGGAAAACAGTCGATACCTGATAAGTGCAACTCGACCGGGGACGAAAATTTGTTGCACTTGTCCCGTTTCGACTGCAGGTTGAAATATGAATGTAGCTGCTGTTTACACTCTCCAATGGTAACCTGTGACTGCGGCTCCCGTGCTGTTTATCCATAAATCAGTTTTTTAATCACCACTGCTCCAGCAGGTTCATGAATCAAAAGAGGCCTGACGACCCGCAAAACTAATCCATCAATAACGAAATTCATTAAGAGTATTACTGACTAAACAGGAGCATTTTGCCGAATCGTATTCACTGGTCATCTAGCTCTGCAACCAGAATGGCGAGCGATGAACAAAATGACAGTGTCTTCAACCGCTTTTGTGAAAATGTTTCCATTCCAACAGCCAAGTATCTGACATCAAAGCACAACAGAAAAGTTAGGTAAAATCAAGAGTTCTTTATAAATTAATTGTCATTGGCATCTGCACTGGGGTCCATTACGTAAAACTGTTGCAGTTGCAGAATTGCATAATTGCGTTGCAATCTTCATCGTCATCACGTCAGTTAGAAACTTTCTGTTTCCTAAAATTATTGCAGTTGCAGATTAGTATTTGTTAGAGTTGTAATTGCAGAATTTGAAAATGGCAGGATTGCAATTGCAGAGAAGTGGCATCACTCGGCGATTTCGCAACAGTTGTGAAATTCTCACAACACCAAATCGTCGTGCAAGAAACTTGCAAACCGCAATTCTCTCAAAAAAAGAAAATTTATGTTAAATTACTGTAAAATAAGTCGGAGTAGTAAGGATAGAGCGGAAAGAGAGCATAATGATAAGTGAGTGGTACGAAACTTAAGAATTTGAACTGTTTGTAACGATTTAATGGCATATCGTAACGTATATGATTTATTATAACTGCGTGGTCGGAACTTACACCCCACCAACCATCTAAATACAGTAAATTATTTTTACAACACACTGTGTTGATTTGATAATGCACAATTTGCGAACACAGTGGGGTGTAATAATAATTTAATGTATTTGGACAGTTGGTGAAGTGTAAGTTCCGAGCACCTTATAACTGTGACTATTGGGCCAATGTTGTTAATTAACACGTCAACAGCCTTCGGTTCTACGACAGATTCAAAAATATTGAATATTATAACCGCAAAATTCTTACGAATAAAGCTCGCAATGGTTTACAAAAAATTTACTTCAAAGGCCAAATCTGTGTCTATGAATGGCGTGGCATGGGGGTGACATTACCTCCTCGCCAGCCACTGACCGAGTTTCGTCTCATTACCTTGAGCTGTTGAGTTTCCTGGCTCAAGCAAATATCATCTCGCACAGCTGATTTTTAATTCTTTGTAACACAGCACTGCAACCACTCTGTATGAAAATTTTCAGGGTAATGACGTGGATACTGATCATAATCATGGCTGCGCTCA
The DNA here is from genome assembly GCA_002796945.1 of Plectus sambesii. Lineage (NCBI taxonomy): Eukaryota > Metazoa > Nematoda > Chromadorea > Plectida > Plectidae > Plectus > Plectus sambesii. Next base: position 31,834 of record NIUQ01001214.1, on the reverse strand, counting down.
CTGTATATCAGATATATGAACGCTCTGCTTACTATTGCACGGAACCAATCACCGTTGTGGTAACGGAGAGCAATCAAGATAGCGGCGTCATGCCAGCAATGGTCATTTGTCCGCCAGGGCAATTCAGGTAATACAAGGTGTTTCAGTTTTTTCCCACCCATTCTGTTTTTGAACACTTTTGCTAAAGTTGTCCGTTTCGATTGATTCTATTTAATCGATTCGCAAAAAAAAGAATTTAGTTAGTAACATGTTCAGCTCAAACGGATAAGTATGAATGAAGGGAACTACAAGGGTTACTTGCATTGCAATGAATGCTTATGTTTGCTTGACCATATCTTGACAACGCCATGCCCAGATTTGATAATTCTATTTTTCAAACAAATATTCATTTTCTGCCGATTTTTTTTGCCAAGTGTGAGCTCTTTTGGATTATTCTGGGCTAAGCTGTTTAAAAACAGATTGTCGTAGTTTGATGGGTATACCCTATTTTTCGATGAATAGGATACCTCACATAATACCCTTATAGTTCCCTTCACACTTATTTATTTGAGCGGAACATGTTACTAAAAATATTCTTAGTTTTTTGCAAATCGAGCAAAACAGAACCAAGCGGATCGGACAACTTTAACAAAATTTATTCAAACACAATAGGATGAGATTAAATTGAAATACCCTGCCAAATCATCAAGTACTATCATATTATTTGATCGAAAAAATTTAGAGCAAGTTTGGTAGCGGAAAGGGTGTATGGTCGTGAGTACGTTGATGATGGTGGATCGATGCGCCCAGACCTGTTCAACTTCGAGCAACATCGCGATACGTTTATTTCGCATTTCCGACGAACAAACATCAGCTTCACAAGCGCAGATGTAGACAACTTGCTTCAAGAGCTAAAGAGCATTTATGACGATTTGAACAACGTACCTGATGAAGAGCTATCAAAAGTACTTGATCGATTGGACAATATGTCGGCATCTTTGCAAGACCGTTTTCCTGTTTTAGCTGCAAGGCTTTCGGTAAGCTTATTTTAGTTTCAGAAACAAATCTTTAATGAAACTTAGTGACAGATTTGAAATCAAAGTATTCACGCTCCATTTAAACCTCATGTTTCTTCATCTTTGTGAATCTGTTAATCAAAACCAGCTCGTAAATCGTAACATAAGTTCATTGATTTATTTCGGTTAAAAATTAAGCCATTCGTACACAGTGAAATTATGCAGTAACGGACTAAACAGATTTTAAAAAATCCTGAGACATATCCAAATATGCAATAAGACAATCTGGAGGGATTTGGAATGCAATTTCTAGGGATTTAAAAATTAGTTTTGAACACTGTACTTATTTCAGACAAAAGAGCCTATTCCTAAAGGAATGATACCGCTAAAAACTGTCAACTTTGCCAATATAACTGACTACAATGAATACACAAAATATCGTATGCTGAGTGGACTGTACGATGTGTGGACCCTAGGGCCGCTTGTCATTACAGCCAGTGGGTTTCCGTTTCCTGACTGGAATCGTGCAGTTCGCATGATTATGCAATGCCGTCTTGTCGGTGTTAACTGCAACGTAGGTATGGATAAATATAGCGTACCTGGGGAAATAATCGGAGATCTTTCACGATTTTCAACGTACTCGCGACTTATCAACCTCGCACGCCCAAACCTCGTCGACATTGTATTAGAGTATGGATTTTTTACTTTTACACCATATCAAACTCGTGTCATGACTTGTACGAGTACACAAGCACTATAATTGTTCAGAGTATTACCATTTCGTGGATGAAATCATAATTAAACTGATTAAGTGTTATTACTTCAATTGCTATTTTGCAATTGTCTATTACCATTTCAAACGCTATTGCGCTAAGTATTATAACAGTTCAATTATGAAAGGAACAGGAAAACTGCGCACTTATCTTGATTATCGCATTGCAATTGTCATTTTACCACAAAGATTGATAATAAACTCTAGGACGGCAACCTTTTCAAACTAATGTTACTTATAAAAGCTGATATCTTACAAAAGAGCATGGGAAATGGCTGTTTGACATAAGCATGATCGAAACCAATTGTAGATACTGCAGCGAAGCTTAGACCAAGTGCAATAACCTCACTTTAAGTCCTCGTATTGCAACAATTTTACTATAAATATTCAATAAACCTGTTCATCGCTCGTGCGCATCGTTCTGTGCTCACAGTTTTTGGGGATCATATATATCAGGAAAATTTTAGCTGCAAATGGTATAATAGCGAATCTCCTGCTTCTGCTCAAGGATGCAACGTAACATCGGTTTGGACGCCATTCGGACAATGCTTTCGCCTTGCAGCATTGGAAGAAACGAACTTATCTATATCAACACCAGGTAAGCGTATAGGATACATTCACGGAGTTTAAATAATCAGTTTCAGAAAGTAAAACACACGTCGACGTTCTGATCGACACTGTGACAGCTGAATTTCCAGATGCACTAACAACGGTGAGCAATATATCATTTTTCGTTCTGAAGTTGGTCAATAACAGAATATTAAATATCTGAATTATTGAACTTACTACAAGTTATTTTTTTAATACATGCATGGGAGTAGCATAAGGTGACAACAGCTATAGCGTTTTAATCAACGCGTAGAGTGGAGCCCATTTCAAAAAATTACTCGGAATTGAGTCCTATTTTTCTAATAACAGAATTAATTCTGCAGTATGACCGTATTCAGCAAAACCTCAGATTAAGCTTCCCTGGCTGCAAGTCGATACGAAATGATGAGAAAATATATTATTTTGCACCGTCCTGCATCGCATTCTGTATCTTTCACATTGAAATACGTCAAACTTGCATACGAACTGAATTCAAAAATAACTTAAGTGGATGGAGTGGTACAAACGAAGCAAGGTCGATGAATAATTAATGCAAAAATTTTAAGTTACAGTGCGAGATGATGTATGAAAAGAAATGACACTCGACATCTTTAATTAACACTTTTAGGTGTTTTTCTATTCGCAAGATGAAACGGAATTCGCGACAACAAACGGAGGGATAGAGATTCACCCGGGTCTCAAATCTTACCTGATGATCGAACAAATGAGACAGGTACTGTAATGAATAAATCTTCTAATGGTTTTTCTGACATAACTTTAAGACTAATTTAATCCACTTTCTTAACTGAATGAACTAAATTTTTTCACATAATTGAAAAATAGCGGCGTGAAACTGAAAATGGATACCTTGCGCGCCGCGTCCTTATAATAAGAGCGTATTGTGCGCTATGAACATTTGATATTTAAGTGAACTTTTTACAAATGATCATAGTTTGTAAAGCAAACTTCGGTTGAGCATCCTTAAAAGTACATCTGCTCATTCTTTTATCGAATATTCGAGAGAAATCGCGAATATCCCCCTAAAGCCATATCTGAAAAGTAAAAATCTATAAAAAGACGTTTTGAGAACATTCGTGCTGCGAAAAATTGCGGAACTACTTCCTTACGGCATTTTAAATCATATTCAAAAGATAAATGCATATGGGAAAAAAGCACCGAGCCTGTCGAAAAGGAGTGTAACTGCTTATACGATCGTGTGCCAAATTACCTCCAAGACGCGGGCGAGGATATTGCCATGATGCAAGCGGATCCGGATTATAATTCGTCGGTGAAGTTTTGCTCAATGCCCGACACGTTCTTTTGTGCACAAAACGCATTAGGCAAGTTTTTTGTGATTTGCAAACGGAAGATTCTGTAGGAAGAGTTTAGCAACATTTAATACGTTACTCAACGATCCGCTTTATAAAGACGGAGACATTTGGGTTATAATCAAAAAGATTAGTAACTGTTTGTACAATTATGGATTCAAATAGCAATTATCAATCATTATTTCATTGAATCCTGCTGCCAGTTAATTTTCTGTAATACAGGATGGCACACGAAGGTGTGCCGATTTATTTTTGTACAAAATGCGCAGTTTTCAACGAAATTCAACGAAACGTGGGTGCGTTGTAGAGACTTACTTTATATTTTTAGTGGCAGAGTTTCATAAAATTTTAATCAGTCAGTCACAAGTTTCACAGCTATTCTTAATAGTAATCATATTAAGGTGTTTTAAAAGGCAGTAAACAAGTTCATTTTCTTATAACTCCATGAAAACGCAATTAATTTAAATGCGGTTTGCTGCTTCTGATAGAGCAATATCTAACTTTTTTTTTTTTGAATCTTCAAATTCAATTAATTTTGCGTCATTTTATGTCACTTTAAAAAAATGCGAGATTTTGCGCATACGCTGAGGAGCGTGCCTTGTCTGCCCTGGCCGCCTCTTTAGGAAAACCGTTAAAACGGATGGCGATCACGTAGAGCTGCATAACTTGTGACTGGCTGTTTAAAATTTAATGAAACTTGGCCAAGAAATAAAATATATAGTGTGTCTCTACAATGCACCGAAGTTTCGTAAAATTTCGTTGAGAACTGCGCATTTTATAAAAAAAGAAATCGGCACTCCTTCGTGTGCCACCCTTTATTTTGCACTATGATGAAATATTTATTTACAAAATCAGTTTTATCATTTTAATGGCCAAAGATTTTTTAAATGCTTTCCGTTTTGATCCCGACCTGTGCTATTGTATCTTATTAAGCAGTGCAGCATTTCAGCATCTGATTACGACTGTCCAGACAATTGCGAAGAACTGCAGCCAGAAGTCAACTTGGTAATATACCCTCTTGATCCCAGAAATACTCATTTACGGTTACCACCAGGGTTTGAAAAAACGGTGACCAAAAATATGATAGCGCTCTCAAAATACGGAGGCTTCTTGAATGCTCCAGGAAGTGAACAACTGGATATCCTGTTCTCCGAGCTGTTTCTAATACATATTGAGATGATATCTCTGTTCTGGTGGAAGAACAGAACAGAATATAGCGAGCCGTTCTACATGGCTGGATTTCATGACTGGAATCGAGAAAATATTAACGACATAAACAATTACTTTGGTTTTCCTGATTCAATGTCTCCATCTTATGCACCCTTACCCTTTGATTTTGATGAAACGTAAGTAAAGTTGCGTTTCTCATAGACTTTTATCAATTCGTTTAATATTTATTCTAGGTATGTACATTCGACTTAACATTTGTCTCTATTGAGATATTCAGTTTTGGGCAGCTACATTTTTACTGAGCTTGAACCGCAAATACTGTAAAGTATTGTCAAACATTTTCAACCTATATAGGGTGTTCATAAGTAAGTGTTCAACTTTGTTTTTGAATAACTTGGCCCAACCTAAACCAAATGAGCTGAAAATTTGCACGAATAATCAACAGATGTTGCTGTTTTATCTGAAAAAGAAATACTAAATTTGGTCAACGATTTGGTCAAAAAGAAAGTTGGATACTTAGTTATAGAATACCCTGTAGCTAGCTCTGTTACACCGTAAGACTTCATCAAATCTGCACATGTATATCCCTGAACATATGAATCCTGTTACCGAAGTAACGTTACGTGAAGATTCAACAGCTACACTTTGCTTAAACATTTTTTGACATTTTGAAGCCGCTGTTAATTTATCAAAATTAATTTTTTAGGCTATTCTATCAAGATGACGAACAATATTCTTTCTTCAAAGAACTCATCTTGGGTATCCTAGAGAAATACAACACTTCTCAAAAGGACTGGACATATAGCTACTCGAAGGAATCCATGGAACCTTTTTACAACTCGATCATTGCTGACTTGGAGGCAGCAAAGAGCGCAACCGATCACTTTGCTGAATTGCGCCTGCTTGTGTTGAACAAATTCGTCGAAGAATATACAAAGTTTTACGAGGTAGTATATTAAACCTTACTCGAATACTATGGTCAACGTTGCTAACTGCAAAAGTATTGAAGAAGACGATGTGGTGATTTGAAGGGCCGGATTGCGAGCAGAGGCGAACGAGGGGGTGTGGAGGATGGGTACTCCTTTCCCTCGATACTCGACTTGTTAACCCCCTAGACAACGAACGATACAGAACTCCAGTCAATTGGTCCAACCAAAGCTCTTTACTTGCATAATGTCAAAAAGCTTTTCTCCGCTCTATAACTGTGGGAAATTTGCCGTTACTTTGCATCATCAGCTTTAATTTAGCGTTTTTGGCGCAGTGAACACAATATGACGCTTGAAGCATCGTAAGGAAAAACAAGAGCCTCTTTCTCTTATTGATCCTATCTCTCTATGTCTAAATTCCTGATGCTGCAATAGCTGTAGGCTCAACTTTGATCTAGTCTCAGCTCAGCGTTGCCATTTAAATGGATTCTTAAAATCTCTGTTAACATAGTGCCTCAACTGGCTTTGTCAAACATTAGCTTCGCCTGAAAGCTGCTCTACACAAACAATTAAAGTTTGTGCAAAATTTCATTGTTGAGTCGAATATTTTCCCTCGGAATTTGCAAAAGTATATTTGCAGTGCGTCACTTTGTCTCAAGATCAAGAAGCTCTCACATATTGCTATGCAACTTATGGTTGTGGAAAAGAAATCATATCCGATTACTTTTTCAACATAACTGCTCTCAAATGTGAAAAAAACGATTTGAAATCAAGACGATGGGCACATCAGCTCGACACTGACAAAAGTATGACAGACTACTGGATACCAGTCTGCATTTGCGATCTCGAACTGTCACTGCAATTAACTTACATGCAGAATGTTACGATTACTCACTATTCACCGATCAAGGAACTGAAGTATTGGGTAAGGAACAAAATAGAGCTGAGGTTGTAAATGTGGGAAGATCCCACAAGCATTTCCAATTCTCAAAAAGTGACACTTATAGGGGAAGTCACGATGCAGCTGCAAGTGGAATATTCAGTCAGCTGCACGCGCCGCTGCCGGCAAATTGTTGCCTAGCAAGGTCAAAGAGCGGGGGTTTTTATTGTTCGGCTGCAAGATTCAAGCCTGACTGAATCTTTCCGCTTGCCGCCAGCTGCACTCTTTGTTTTTTTTGCGTGGAATTACAATTTTATAGTTTTGTAGACGCTGACCGATAATATAACTCAATTATGATTTCAGTAGAATAGAAAATATTGTCAAAGTCGTTGAAAATCATTGAATGATTAGTACACACGCGCAATAGATTAAATTTAGCGCTCATTTTGTTCACTGATAATGTAACAATGTATTAGCATCATGAGATAGGCAGCGGCGCGACCGATGAAGCCAACGACAAAATGCAGCCCACGGCAAATGCAGCTGCCCCTTGCAGCTGCATTGTGACTGCCGCTCAACTGAAAACAGTTCATTTATGTAAAATCACATTTTAATTTATTTGCATTTGCTCGCGACTAAAAAAATGTGATGTTAACGTTTGAAAACGATGCGATGCCGTTTTTATCGTGATTTCGTAAATACGGAAATGAGGCGCAACAATTTGTGTACTATAACAGTTTACAAAGAAAAAACAATGTCTAAATGCAGAGCGTAAAAACATCCGCATAATGGTGCAATTGCAGTGCATTCACAAGTGCGAACGCTCGCGACTGCAGACGTTGTCATACCAATGAACATTAAAATGACCTTTGTGTAATTTAAAATTAAAATGCGTCATATCCGCCGGAATTGATGATTAATGCATTAGTATATACAATTAAAGGCGCTAAGTATACGGTAGCAAATTTTGCGGGCCATTCTATTATGCGAAAATCCGGCAGAACCACAATTCTGGCGTTGGGATTCACTGCATAGTTGAAGACTATTTTAATTGTTTCCGTTCGTATTTAAATAATAAAAAATGGTATAAATAGTTATTCTATTTTACTTATTGACGCCGATCGCTCGATAACCGACCAACGATGGTGACGCGATTAGTCTTGTATTAAATGTGTCCCACAAACCTGTGCTCATAATCGCCACCGTTTATTTCGCTTCAGTTGACTCTGAAATGAATTATTCTTTGATGTGTGGCTGATTTAACTGCGCCCTCGATATTTCATTACAATCGCTTTACTTGTTTGCAGATTGAAATGTTTTCGCAAAGCAGAAGCAATATCGACCCTGACTTTACAGTGTGGCAAGCCCCGTGGGGTATCTATATAAAGTGGTTTCAAAAAGAACTTCCTCTCGAAAACAGCGACGCACAGACATCCATAGCGAGAGCTTTATCCACATCTGCAAATAAAACAGATGCTTTTAAAATTGGAAGCTATTACCGCGATGGATCAAATGCCAGAGAATACCTTAGAAAGGTACTACAGTCGACTCTCGATATAACGCCACCCCTAGGGACCGGCCCCAGGTGGCGTTATATCAAGAGTGGCGTTATATTGAGGGTCATTTTGCCTTAATTTATTTTAGGGCCAACCAAATCGGCCCCAACCAAGGTGGCGTTATATCGAGAGTCGACTGTATTTGCAATCATGTTCTATTTATTATTTCACGGCATGGAATTTATATTGCCTACAATGAAGCACGCACACCGCCATACTGTTCTTGAACAAAAACAATTTTTAAGTACACTAAGTTGTGATTAGAAAGGGAATCAATGACCAGATATTTTCGAAGCTCATCATTAGTAGATAAGATCGAACTGTTTATGAATATATAAACTGTTTATGAATATATAAATATATAAACTTGAATAAATGAGCAAAGTGTTACGGTTATAATTTTAGGCTCACCTCGATGTTGGGAACGCTATTGAACGTCTCTTTCCACTGCTCGCCACTATACGGGGACGTTTATTATAAAATGCGAATGCTCCCTTCAAAAGATTAAACTTTATATCGAGCAGTTTATTAAAATTTGCTGGCAATTTAAAACTATCTAAAACAAAAAATTCATGATATGCTAAAAACTCTCATTTCTCACTGCGTAAGCTTTTGAGCACGACGAAGTGAGCATTCGCGCTTTTTTAGAAACTGTAAGTTTCTGCTATCCTTCTTTTCTTTTTAATTAGATTTATTAATATCCCTGTATCAGGTCATATTTAGAGGTCGCTTAAATAAATCTATTTCACTTTCTGACGCTTCGCGCTCCTATTACTCTTACCCATTTTTTGTTTTCTGACGTTCTCCTTGATAAACTGTAACATATTCTAGCGGCGTATGCTTACTTAGACAACTGAAAGACGTCCAAGCGTATTGATGATGCAGTTTGAAAGATGAGAACATTCTCATATCTGTAGCAATCAGAACATTCCCCAGCGTCAAGCTTAATTCACAAAACTGCGCCTTATTCTCATTTCATGTCGATTACGACATTTCGTTGTATCTTATTGCACTTTATAGTCCACTGATTGTATATTAATTGAATTCGAAAATTCTCGAAGAATTGTTTTTGTAACTATTCCAGTTTACCATTTTAGTTTTGAAATCCGCTGAACCTTATATAAATTTGTACAAGAATTAAATGTAACTTCAAAGTAAAGGCGTGTTCATTCCAATGTCGGAATCTTTATTTGCTAACCAAAATTGCTTTTAAACCAGAAACAATGAATATTTTTAATATCAGAATTGTGTTGCGAGAAACTATTACTTCAGTCGATTACTAAACTCAGAGTTAAATGAATAGGAATCGCTTTAGTGAGAATGGGAATCGAAACTGGAATTGCCTAAACCGTTGTTTCGGGAATTTTTACACTTATGCTTCGAACGTTCGAAGCAACCAAAGAGAGAAATTGATACTTAATAGATGAATCTTTGTTAACTGGTTTGATATTGTACAAGTTATGCAATTAACGCTTTTGACTTTATTTATAGAGCAACATCCTTTCTCTTGCCTGAGACTGAGGTTCTTCTACAATCAACTTTTGGAACACGATACATTGATTCTAATTATATATCCTTTCTTTACCAAGACCCGAAGCAGCAAAAATTGATCTTGAATATATGTGCCAGCATGACGGACACTTGGCTTCGCTTATTTCATATGAAGGTGAGTTACTTTATTTTCACATCTTATTTAAGTGACTCTTTCCTTATATACTTGCAAAAATTTATTTTATACCCAAGCCACTCGAGCCAGACGAGTATGGGACCCCTTTTAGAGTAAACATATCCACAATATTCATGGTTGGTAGATTTTGTAACTTTGCGGTCAAAAAATTCTTTGAGCAAATGTATTAATTAGCTTTTTTATATTTTGCATTTTAAGCCTTCATGACAACATTTTTACAAACTCTATTTGCCACTTTCCTTAAATAAAGGTAAGATAAAACACAAAAAGATTTTTGCTAAAAAAATTTCAAGCCATGATTTGTAGGATGGCTGTCTTGGCGGATGCCGAGTGATTCCAACGACTGAAGACAATTCCAGTACTATTTGGTTCAGAGATTTTACAAACTTAATCGACAATGTTCTCGACATTTATCAAGATGGACTTGGTTATCAAAGGCAAGTTTGCAAATAAAGAAGCAACTTATTACAACCCGAGTGTCGTTCGTTAAACTCTCCATCTAAATCGTAGAAAGTGGAAAATCACCTATACAGGGTGTTCCACGTAGGTGTACCCGTTTCATTTTTGAATAATGCTTTTCATTCGGCACCGATTCGGTTGTGTTCAAGCCATTTTGTAGAGCAACTAAGAAATGTTTTTCTGCCACGATGTTTAGCTCAAATAGATAAGTTCGAAGGGAATTACAAGGGTTTCATGTGAGGTTCCTCTTTGAGTAATAAATAGGGTATCACAACGAACTGCGACGATTTGACTATTTGATTAACTTGGCCCAAAGTAATCCAACCGTGCTGAAACTGAGCAAAAATAATCTGCAGACGTTGGGATTGTGTTTGAAGATAAATTATTGAATTTGGTCTTGACTTTGTCCAGATATGATCATAAGCACTCATTTAAAAGCGAATTGCCTGCGACGCCTGACTGTATGGTAACACGCTTGAAAATGAGTGCTGATGTTTGCTTGACCCCATCTTGACAATGCCAAGACCAAATTAATAACTCTTGGTTCGAAAAAATTCCAGCGTCTGCAGATTATTTTTGTTCAGTTTCAGCTAGGTTGGATTATTCTGAGTCAAGTTATACAAAGAGAAATTTTATCGCTATTTTGTATTCACTCTCCATTTGCAAAATTTCGCAATTTTTTAAGTTGGCACTGAATGATGAAAAATGGACCCATTTCAAAGATTAAACAAAGGAAATCTAAGTTAAAGACAGCTTTATAAGATGTAGTAAAGTGCAGTTAGATTAATTGCGTCTTTACAGAGTTATAACAAATCAAACTTGCGTAGCGACTTTAGTGCCACCTTCTACTCATTTAGCACTAAACCGTTATAAGTAGTCTTTGCGCACATTGTAATATCACTGATCATTGTGCACGGATTTTCTCGCTGTAAACAACGATATAATTCCCCCTATTTCCTCTAAAAATCTTTTAAATTTCGTCTGAACCAGTGAAGAACTTAAAAGCTATTAACAATCAAAAATGATGTGATATAATTGGATACCCTGTATATAAACTCATTTTTTAAGAAGAGAAGATATACTATCGGTAATGCTTGTTGCTTTCAGTTTCTCTCAATTGAAGAATTAGAGATGCATGTTCAACAAAGTGCGTTCGGGACGCTATTAGAATACGTTTGTGCAAGCTGAGAAAGAAATATTTACTCTCATCGGAAAACGTTATACAGTGAAACCCGGATAAGTGCACATCGACCCGGCAAAAAAATTGTATGCACTTATCCGGGTTGTGTACTTATCGGGGTTGCACTTATCCGGGTTTCACTGTATTATGTTTTAATTGTGTAACGTAACAAGCTGGTATTAATATTTTCGCAAATTGATTGAACGAAAAGTATACAACTTCTGTAATTGAGGAGACACTTGTTTTAATAAGCGACTCTCTCTCTCTCTTTTTAATACCCTTCGTGCTTAATGACTCAACTACGAGTGCTGCGCTTGTTTAGGGCCAGTCTTGCTGGAATAAATCTCTCCTTCCGAGCGTTCCGTCTACGAATGATCGAAGAACAGGAAGCCTATGGAATCTGGGGCTTGCTTAGTAAGTTGTCTTCATTTTACAAAATGACCATTTACAGTTTTCTTATAAAATTTGCAGTGAGGTAATTAAATGTGCAATTTGTTGTTAGATAAAACGTTGGTTGAACTCTTTTCTCTCTTGCACAGGTACATCTCTATGAGTCGTGTGTAGTTTAAAGGAGGTATGTATCTTATCAAAACCAAACATGCACAGATATATTGAAATATTTCTCGACACCCCATCATGACGTACGAATATTCGTGCCAATAGATGATAAAAAATTTCAAAATATTCGACAGCTCATAGGATGGGGGTACATACCGGAGGCAGATTAGTTTCATCAGGATACGCTTTTTTCCATAAACTCGCGCCCGCGAATTTCATATTCGCGCTTATTAAATATTATGACTCAATTCTCAGTTACCTAACTCTCACACGGTAACTGTAGGAGATTGGTTTGACTACCCCCTCATTCCATTATCTTCATTTTAACTTCATTTTTTACTCGTACAATTTTTGATTCAGGCGATATTGGTGGCGCACTCGGGTTGTGGCTTGGTGGTACGGTAATCGGTCTGTACGAGTTGTTCGTTATTATCCTGCCAGACGAGAGACTCTACGCCAAGAAAGTTACTGACGCTGAGAAAGTCCATGACTCCGAGAAAGTCAGTGACTCCAAAAAAGTCAGTGGCTTCAAGAAAGTCAGTAACACCAAGAAGCAGGCGCCTCCTAGAAGACGCAGGATTTATTCTATTGGTATCCACTACTGAGCATATTTACAACTCTCATATTTTATGACATGTTCACCAGATCACTGTCTATGTTATTTTGATCTGACAACGCAGTTTGAATCGTGATTTCGCGAACGATGAAATTGCTGAAAATAATATAAGATAAAGCACAGCTTTGTTTACATATTTTGCTATTGTGTTCGTGATGGCTATAAATGTATTCCCTTACGCTTTTATATTGTTCCAACTGTCATTTAGTCCAACAATGTCACTACTGAATGTCCTATGCTTTATGTAATATCAAATGAATCTGCTGCTTCGTTATTGCTTTCATGTGAACTTTGTGGTCTTCGTTACTGCTTTCATAATAAATTACGTGCAGCTTTGTTGTTCGCTAACCTTCTGTGGCAGAGAGACTGCGCATCCGTCTTTGGTTTTATGCGATGGTCGATAACTAATAAACCTCTTTACAAAAAAGAAAACATCGACGAGCAGTTGCAATATTACTTAATACTCCAGTAATAGCAGCACCACTGCCGTAAGTTTATGCCTTCTCACCATTAACAGCGATATAGGTTAGCTTTCACATTTGTATGTTTTGATTCCTACACATAGCAAGCAGATGGCTTTGGTTATGGGCTCTAGATTGACTGCAGCAACTTTCATTTCGCTGATAATGCATAAGTTGCTCTGCTAGCAGAGCTGTCCAAAATTGGAAGCGTTCGCCGCAACTAAAGAGTTGGGCAGAACAAGATAGTACCTCAATATTTTGGGTATTAACCAACGAAGAAGAGAAGTTCACAGGATGGAAGAAGCACAGCGACGAAGCGATGACAGGTTAGTACAGCGATGTACGCTCTTCGTCGTTAGAAGCAGGCAGGTTGACGCGCTCAAGGCGCGCAATGCTGATAATGCTATTCTCAGAGAAGGTTTAGCGCGGATGACCAACGGTCGCTTCAAGCATGTATTGTCTTTTACTGTACCAAATTCTTTTTTAGCATGCACTTTAAGACGCAGACGCTAAAAGCTTTGAGTAAAACTCTTTAATCCTTCCAAAATACCTCATAAAAGATGCATTACGAGCCTCTCGGCACTGAGTCTTGACGATTATTCCAAAACCCTGTATCATCAGTTTTACAGTAGAGTCAGATACGGGAGGCAGAATTTGATCGATACTAGCTGTTTTATAGCACCATCAGCCCTCTACGTTACCATGCTGCACCGACCAACGGGTTCACTTGTCTTCAAACAAATGAAATATAGTCGACACCGGATAAGCGCTACCGGGGACGAAAAATTATTGCACTCATCCGTTTTTTGAAATTATCTAGTTTCGATTGTATTTCAGAATTCACCGGTATGCGATTAAGAAAATTTCCAGTTCCGGAGAGCGGTACGCCCTAACACGGATGAACATCCCGACCACGCAGCTCTTTCACATGATTCAAGAACAGATCAAGACTTATTGATCCCAATGAATACTGAACCGTTATCGTGCTATTCATTTGTACGAGCACTTCTCGTGTAAATAGACACTTGACAAATCAGTCGTAACGGTCGCATCGCAACGCACAGGGGGCGTTTCCGATCGGCCAGACTTTCACTTGAATGAAGATTAGACCAGGATTTTCGATTCCAATAAGCAGTGAGCCGTTACAGTGCTATTCATTTGTTCAAACACTTCTTGTATAAATAGACACTTGACTAATCACTCGTAATGGTTGCATCGCAACACATATGCACGAGGCCGGCTGCTGCGCTGTCGAGGGTTATAAGACGGTTGATGAAGAGATCATTTACATTCGATTCTCTAATTTTCTCGATAATCACAACAGACTGAATATTTGTTTAAGATTTTGTGAGACAATTTTTGATTAGACATTGACCCGCATCCTACTATCGTGTGGCGCTGAGAAAAGCTATCGCGACTTGCGCGGTTCGAATCCGGTTGTAGCTAGACCCCTGCACAAAGAGGTACAATTTTTTACCCTTTCATCACCATAACCATGAGAGAAATAAGTGCTAAACATTCTTGAAAACGGAAAAAAGGATGAATTTTTTTCAATATACAGCTTCAAATCATCTGCAGCCGTTAGTTGTAGTCGTGAGAAATTCCTCGAACACGGCCAAAAAATGTTCTCCACTAATAAATGGTGGCTATACTCAAAATTTTTGCACAAGAATACTGTAACCCAATGTCTGCCGAAGTGCATTTTGAATATGACTATGCAGTATGTTTTTTGTGACATTCCACTATCTCAGGCTTCAAAATAGAGATCATTTGTAAGAGTCTTATCGACTTCATATGAGAATTCTGAGTAGGCAATGTTAAATTTTTGTGTGTATTGCGAGAAGGCAAAACTTTGTGCACAGACTGTGATTCCAGTTACTATTTACCCAGCCTTGTCAAAACATCTTTAGACCACAGCTGAGCTTATGAGGAAAAGGAAATCTCTTCAAATAATAAATACGACCGCTATTACAGACAAACACGAAAATTTCGCCAAATCGTATTCACTAATCGTCTAGCTCTGTAACCAGAATGGCGAGCGATGAACAAAATGACAGTGTCTTCAATCGCTTTTGTGAAAATGTTTCCATTCCAACGGCCAAGTATTTGACATCAAAGCACAACAAAACAGTCAGGTAAAACTAGAGTTATTTTTAAATTAATACTCACTGGCATCCCCCCTGGTCGCATGCCAAAATAATGACCAAACCTTTTTTGACACATCTTGGGGATTTAATATTATCTGATTTAATATTATCTTAAATTGCCGAAATTGTGGCGACCGTAAAAGTCCGAACGCTTCTCTTATTCAATATCGTTAAACCTTACGTATCTGCTAAACATAGCCGAAAGATTGCTCCTATATCATTTTGCCACTTTCTAAAACATACACCTGAAATATTTTGATCGGCTTAGTCGCTAGTAACACGTACATCATCATAGGTGACATATTCTAATTGTGACTATCGGACCGCTGTTATTCACGAAAACGTCAACAGGATTCGGTTTTGTGGAGAACAATATAATATAAATTATAATAACCGCTGTAATTTGCAAATGGTGCTCGCAATGCTGAATAAAAAATATATTTCAAAGCCCGAATCTGTGCATATTTAGAACGTGGGGGGAGGGGGTGGCACTACTTTCTCGTCCCTCGCTGACCGATTTTCGCCTAATTCCCTTAGCAAGTATTATCTCTTACAATTGATATTTGGTTCTTTGTAATGCAGCGTCGCAACTATTCTTTATGGAAGCTTTCAGAATAGTGACGTGGATAATGATCATAATCATGGCTGGACTCACTGTGTATCAGATATATGAACGATCTGCCTACTATTGCACGGAACCAATTACCGTTGTGGTAACGGAGAGCAATCAAGAAGGCGGCGTCATGCCAGCTATGGTCATTTGTCCACCTGGGCAGTTCAGGTATTACACAGAATTATGGGATGTCGTTTAAATGCTGTTTGGGAAACCGATATTAAGAGGAGTGAAGATCTGAAACAACCTAATATAAACGTCCAAAGCCTGCAGTTGGCATATTTTGAAGCAGAGGGGAGCAGCATAATTTGGAGATGCGAAGCTACTGAAGCCTGAGCTCAGCTAGCTGCATCTCATACTTTCGGTACAAGGAAGGTTATGCATTTCTGAAAAAGGGCCCAGTTGAGACTAAGAGATAATGCTAGATGTACGGGCGAGAACTGTTGCCCAGATGCGCATCTAAATTTTATTTAGTTTAAAAACCTTTTGGGCGGTGCGCACTTTATCACGCGGATGCTCGCATCTGCCGCAAACAATCATGGATAAAGAAATTAGGCAGATTTCATATGGCTTACTTAAATTAAAGTCGGACTTAACGCAATGATAAGGGATAGGTCTTAAGTACGACGTAAGTTATAGTACGCGATATGAAACCCACCCATTGGACCGGTTTCACATCGCGTACTTAACTTAAAGTCGTACTTAAAGGCTATACTTTATCATTGCATAAAGCACGACTTTGATTAAAGTACGCGATATGAAACCCACCCATTATTTGGTCGCGGTCGATTCCGGTACGCGCGTGATTCATATCCCATAGAGACAGTAGTGTCGTACGTCTGTCTTCCGAACTAATTTTACTATGCAGTTCAGCAGGCAATGTATTATGACTGATATCAGAACTATAATATATTCACAATTCATAAGGCTATTGAGCTAAAAAATAGTAAGGATTCTAACATTTACAAATATCTGAATATTGTGCCCGGTGATAGAGTAATAATACAAGATGGAGAGATTGTAAAAACTGTTTATTTCTCCCTTTTTACAAAGCTCAGCAACAAAAAAACCAAATTGCATGTTATGTTAATTCCAGGTACCCTAGCATTTAAAAGTATATGGTGTTCCAAATAATAGTTCTGATTTCAATCTCCAATAAAATTTGACTGGGCGATCTAATTTGAGTAAATCAAACGGCGTTAGACTCTCCCTACTCTAGGGTTTTGTTTGGTAAATTTTTCGGAAATGTTTGCGTTGGGACCATTTTGTTTGTTTTTTGGCTGAAAGTTTGTTAAGAGATGGTCCATCGGTCCGAAATTAACATTATTGAGACTTACGCAATCTGGGGGACTTGATTGATATCAAAGTTTATACATTTTCGTGTTAGGACTAAAAACTCGATCTTTAATTCCCTACATGAAGACATATTGTATCAGTCGTTTTTCCAGATTGAACAGGTCTCAAAAATGTTAATATCTGGTCAATCGGCCATCTCTAAACAAATTTACAGCCAAAAGAACAAACTAAATGGTTCCGACGCGAAAATGCCTGAAAGTCTTAAAAAACATAACTCTAGAGCTGGAATAGGGTCTAACGCCGTTCGATTTACTCATATTGGGCCTCCCAGTCAAAAGTTATTTGAGATCCAAATCAGAACTGTTATTTGGGACGCCCTGTAGAAAATAAATATCAATCAGATCAGTCAATCGATCATTTTTCAAATAGTGCTCGATAATAAAGCTAGTATAAAAATAAAAGGTCTATTCAAAAGCAAATTAAACTTCAAACAGGTTTTTTGGCTCACTCTAAATTATTAGCGAATAAATAGGTTCTCACTCTTATGTAAAATCATCACGTACAGTGTAATATCATGCGTAAAATATTTAGGGCAAGTTTGGCAGCACAGAGAGTATATGATCAGGGTACTTATGATTACGGTGGATCAGAGAACTCGGATATGTTTAACTTTGAACAACATCGGGATACGTTCATTTCGTATTTTCGACGGACAAACATCAGGTTCACAAGCGCAGAAATAGATAACTTGCTTCAAGAGCTGAAGAGCATTTATGACGATTTGATTTTCGAGCCTGCTGAAAAGCTGTCAAAAGTTCTTGATCGATTGGACAACATTTCGGCATCATGGAAAGGTCGTTTTCCTATCCTAGCTTCAAAGCTATCGGTAGGCTTACTTTAGTCCTCGAGACAAATTTTTTATGAAACTTACATCCTGCAGCGGTAGGAACCAATCGTTTTTCTCGCGCTCCGCGCGAGCCTTCTTCTCATCGGGAAAAAGTGTCGCGCGTGAGTAAGACGCACTATGTTTTCGCATAGAAGCAGACGTTCGCAGGCGCTAAAAATGATCGACTCGCAGGGTTATCGGGGTCGCTGATTCGAATGGACTCATTTGTTTTTTTCGTACGCCCCTTATTCGAAGGGAAGTTCGCTTCGAAAATCACGGTTTTGACGTTTTCTCTTTGCTTTTTTTCATTTTGAGAGTTGAACGAGCTGAGTCGCATGGAACGTTAGTTCTGATCGTTTCGCACACTTCTGCATTAATTTTTGCTTGAATGATTGAAGATGGTGATTGCAATCAGTCTTTTCTTAGCGACAGCGCTGAGAGCGTGATTACGTCTCGAAGCGAAAGCAATATGTACTGTAAGTAGCGGTTGGTCGTTAGTTTGTCGTCGAGGGACTTGACTTTTGGAGACGAAACAACTGTGCGTAACAACAAGTACGACTTTGTATGCAATGAAATAGAGTTCTCGCAGGCTCAAACTGCCTTGAGAGGGGCTCTATTCGATCTTTCTCAGTTCATATTGTTGAAAGTTGCAAGCGCACAATCAGCCGAGCGCGGTAGCGCTCGGCCTCGTTTTTATTTACTTTTGTATGCGCGCGGATTTTCGTATTCGGTTTTCCAGCGAGAACTCGCGAACCGCTGAACAGAATTTGACGATCTATAGC
Source organism: Plectus sambesii (assembly GCA_002796945.1). Taxonomy (NCBI): domain Eukaryota; kingdom Metazoa; phylum Nematoda; class Chromadorea; order Plectida; family Plectidae; genus Plectus; species Plectus sambesii. The sequence continues at coordinate 12,934 of NIUQ01001214.1, read as the reverse complement.
CTAAACGATCGGCCATCGTGGTGCACATCCGTCTAAGAAAAAAAATCGGAACTAAATAGGATCGTTTTCTCGTTATCTACGAATTTTCGGTGTCTGGCTGCCTGCCTGGTAGCTGCGCAAGTTGGATTGGCGCCTTCTGTCATTGCCCTATTGGTCACATTTGTGTTGCCTAGCAACAGACACCGATTAGTAGGCGGAGCTTCGTTCGTCGGTGCGGTCAGTCCGCTGTTCGTATGGAAAGGCGGTGACCCAATGTGCGGACAGTGACGTAATGGCGAGCGAGTGCAATAGTTGGCATTCAGTCGAAACCGTTCGCTTCGATTATTGCGAAACAATGCACCTTGCCTAGCTGTTTCGTGCAAGCATGCATTGCCGCGTTCGTTGTGCGCCCGCAACAGCGGTCACTCTTCAGCGATCGAGCGATTATCTCTTCTTATTCTGGACAGAATGTTCATTCCGCGCTATCTATTCCGCAATATTTTGGGCGCGATTGCAGCTTTTGTGTTGATGACAGTGTTCCGTGAATCGGCCGAGCGCGAAGCGCTCGGCTTCGCTCTTATTCCAGATATTAATTTGAANCGGTCACTCTTCAGCGATCGAGCGATTATCTCTTCTTATTCTGGACAGAATGTTCATTCCGCGCTATCTATTCCGCAATATTTTGGGCGCGATTGCAGCTTTTGTGTTGATGACAGTGTTCCGTGAATCGGCCGAGCGCGAAGCGCTCGGCTTCGCTCTTATTCCAGATATTAATTTGAATTTGTACAGATAAAGTATAATGAAAAATCACCATATACTGCTGCCAATGTTTTGTTGATCAGCCGAGCGCGAAGCGCTCGGTTTCACTCTTTTTCTAGCTATTGATTGTTGATTTTAATACAGTGGAATTCGTTTATAGCGGTTTCGCTTATACCGGTCAAAGAATTGGTAGACCTGTCTTCAGAATATGAGCTAATTGTGATCAGTGCAAGAGACATAAATGTGCTGAAAACATTGCTTCAATATTCATTATCTGACTTCACTAGCTAACACACACGTTAGCTACGCTTCCTGACGTCTAATAACGCTATAGGAGAATGATTTTTACACCGATAATTTTGATTGATACAGGCAAATTTCGCTTATACCGGTTTTTTCACCTATTCCGGCCAAAAAAAGCGTAAAAACGAATTTCGGATATACCGGTCAAAAACTGCCGGTCCCAAAAAACCGCTAAAAACGAATTTCACTGTACTGTATACAAAGGAAATAAATTCTTTTAGTCGGAATGAGGTTTAATTCGAATTCTGTATTATTTACAGTGTACAAAGGTACCTTCGGTCCCTTAGAAAGGGAACGATATTAGTGTGAAAAGGCCAAAGTTTCACTTTAGAAAGACTTGCTCGTTCCTATTTACTTTCCCCAACTGTTTGCTAGAAAGGCAATGATATAACAGTTGCTAAGACTAATCTATCTTGCTCATAGTCTTGATGTCAGCAGGTTGCAGTTGTGGCGCTTCGCGCCCCAACTGCAACCTACTGATATCAACACTTGAGGAAAAAGCGCTTCGCGCCGCAAGAAATAAAAATGAAGACAACACAGAATAAATCGAACTGAAAGGCTTTAGTTATTTTGAGAAGAAACGAGATATCATCGATTTTATTTGATCGACCGATATCTCGTTCCTTCTCAAAATAACTAAAGCCTTTCAGTTCGATTTTTTCTGTGAAACTTTGGCCTTTTCACACTATATTCAAATACCGTATTTCTTTCAATATACGCGCTCCCTCCAATAGACGCCCCCCTCGAGTCTTGATTGAAATAATAGACGCCCTCCCCCCAAGTAATTGTCCCTCTCTAGAGTAATTATTATAATAATCGCCTATGCACTGTAGGTCAACACTGAACTCCTATTCAAATTCGATTACTGATATCGTACAATCCTTATATATTTGAATAATATTCTATGCTAAAGTTGCAATTGGGAAAAATACCTTCTCTCCAACGAACGTGAAGTTCAAACATCGGTTGAAAAAATAGACGCCCACCCTCTAATAGACGCCCCCTCAAGCCTTGATTGAATAAATAGACGCTCTGGGCGTCAATTGAAAGAAATACGGTATTCAATAAGACTGTTAGCAGTGATTCGGGAGGCAATTTCTACGGGCCTAAAAGTAAATTTTTGAACTAATTATTTATTTCAGAAAAAAGAACCTATTTCTAAAGGAATGATACCGCTAAAAGCCAACAACTTTATCAATATAACGGATTCTAACGGATACGCAAAATATCGCGTGTTAAATGGACTGTACGACTATTGTGCAAAATTATGGCTTTCTCCATTCAGTGACTCTCCGGTTCCTGACTGGAATGACGCACTACCCAATATTATGAAATGCCGTCTTCGTGATCGCGATAGCTTTTGGAATGATGAAATAATCGGAGATCTTATACGATTTAAAACGTATTCGCGACTTATCAACCTTGCACGTCCGAATCTCACCGACATCGTGTTAGAGTATGTATTTTACTTCAATAGTATGCCAGACTCGTGCCTCAGCCTTTATGGGTACCCATGCGCCTCTATCGTTCAAAAAATTACCCTGTCATGGATCGATTGTAAATTGTAATACTCAAATATAACTATTTGCAGTTGCTATTGTACTAAGTATTGTAATCGATCAGTTATGGCAAAGGCGAGAAAACCGCGCACTCATCTTACTTACAGCATTGCAATAGTCATATTAATGCAGATGTTTATTAATTGTCCTAGGACAGCAGCCTTTTTCAAATTAATTGTTGTGAAAAAATTTGATCTCTCACAAGAAAGCATAGGATAGAATTGTTCATATTGAGCATGGTCGAAAGGAATAGAAGAGACTGCAGCAAGGTGTAAACCAAGGGCGATAACCTAATTGCAAGTCCTAGTACTGCGATAGTTTAACTGTAAAATATCCAAAAGACCTGTTCATTGTTGATATGCATCGCACTACGTTCACTGTGTTTGGTTTGAGTATGATGGACTGTATAGCATGAAAATTTTAGCTGCAAATGGTTTAATGGCGAATTTTCTGCTTCTGCTCAAAAATGCAACGTTACATCAGTTTGGACGCCATTCGGCCAATGTTTTCGCATTGCAGCACTGGAAGGAAATAATTTATCTTTGTCATCACCAGGTTAGCATACAGGTCACATTCACAGAATTTGATTAATTGGTTTCAGAAAGTAAAACACGTGTCGACGTGTTGATCGACACTCTGACAGCTGAATTTCCGGATGCTCTAACAACGGTGAACAATTTATCATTTTTCAGGTTGCAGTTGAGGAATCTGAATTTTTCAGCTTTTAAACCATAGCACTATAAAACTTACTGATAGTATTTCCTAAATCATGCATGCTAGTATCGCAGGGCGCCACCAGGTACAGCGTTCAAATCAACACATATAGCCAAGATCGTTTCGAAGAGTTACTCGGGAAGTGACCCATGTTCTCTTTTATCTTAACCGATTCAACAAGAGAGCTGTACAAAGCAAAACCTAGATTAACGTTTCGTTGGCTGATTGTCGATACCTAGCGTCGAAAAAACCATATTTTGTTTAACTTTAAGGTGTTCTTTTATTCGCAAGATGAAACGGAATTCGCGACAACAAGCGGAGGGATACCGATTAAACCGGGTCTCGAATCGAACCTAATGATCGAACAAATGAGACAGGTACTGTTGCACGCTTACGGAATAAGTTCTTTGATTTTCCTGGTGCAGTTTTTCCGTATACTAATGAACTTTGTTTAATTTAAATAGTGCTCGACAAAATTACAACTAGCGTGAAAATGATAATAGACATCGTGCGTGTCGCGCTTACAAAATGCGGGCACATAAAACTATGCAATGAGCATCTGACATAAAAGTGAACTTTATACAAATGAATATATTTTATAAAGTAAACATCGGTTTAGCATTCTTAAAAGCACTTCGGTTCAGTCTTTTATCGAATATTCGAGAGAAATCGTGGACATCCCCCTAAAGCCATATGTGAAAAGTAAAAATCTATTAAAAGAAATTTTCAGAACATTCGAGCTGCAAAAAATTGCGGAACTGCTTCTTTACGACGCTTCAAATCGTATTCAAAAGATAAATGCATATGGGAAAAAAGCACCGAGCCTGTCGAAAAGGAGTGCAATTGCTTATACGATCGTGTGCCAAATTACCTCCAAGATGCGGGCAACTATGTTACCATGATGCGAGCAAAATCTTCGTATAATTCGTCGCTGAAGTTCTGCTCAATGCCCGACATATTCTTTTGTGCAAAAAACGCATTAGGCAAGTTTTTTTAAGTATTCGATATCCACAGGAAGAATCCACAGAGGAATCCACAGGAAGGATTTAGCAAAATTTAAGTCGTTACTAAACGATCCGATTAATATAGATGGCGACATTCGGATTATAATGAAAGTTATTAATTATTGAATGTACAATTATCTATTCCAATAACAGCTGTCACTCAATATTCTATTGAATCCTGCTTTCTTTTCATTTTTGATATTTAACTGCCAGTAAATTGAAATGATATACAGTAATTCACATACTGAAGTCACATGAGCATATTTAAATGCGCAATTAGACATTCTTTTTACAAAATATGAGTATTATTCCAGTATATTGTTGTATAGCTAAGCACGCTTTGGTAAAAGTTTTGCAAGTTTAAACAAAGCGTCCAAGACGGTTCTCTTTCATTTTGACTCTTGATAATTAACCTTTCCATCTACTATTTATATTTTATTTTCAGTTAAGATATCACACAATAATTTAAGATTTAATGCAACTGAGAGATCCTCACGCATCTTAACTATTTGTTAGCACCATAATTTAACTTATTTTGCAGTATAATAAAATTTAATTAACAAAATCAAGTTTCTCATTTTATTAACCCGCGACATTTTTAAAAATGCTTTCAGTTTTTAATCTCGAGCTATGCTATTGCATAACACTAAATAGTACAGCATTTCAGCATCTGATTACGATTGTCCGGACGATTGTGAAGAACTACAGCCGGAAGTTGCTTTGGTAATTTACCCTCTTGACCCTAGGAATACTCGTGCTCGGTTACCACCAGGGTTTGATAGCAGTGTGACTAATAAGATGCAACGGCTCTCATTATGTGGAGGTTTCTTGAATGCTCCTGGAAGTGAACAGCTGGACATCTTGTTCTCCGAGCTATTTCAAACACAGATAGAGCTGATATCTCTGTTCTGGTGGAAGAACAGAACGGAATATAACGAGCCATTCTACCTAGCTTGGTTTGATGTGTGGTCAGAAGATGGCATTTACAACATTAACGATTACTTTGGTTTTTCCAGTTCAGCACCTCCGTCTAATGCACCCTCCCTCTTCGACTTCGATGAAACGTAAGTAATGCTGCGCTACTCAAAGACGTATATCGAAGTCTCCTTATATTAATCTTGTTGAGATGCATTCGACTGTACACTCTTATTAATGAAAATATTCAGTTTTGGACACATATATTTCACCGAGCTTGAACCGTACATAATGTAAACTGTTGCCAAATATTTTTGATCATAGAGCAAGCTATGTTACAGCGCAGAACTTTTGATCTGCATACATATCCCTGAAAGTATGTATTCTTATACCAAATTAACGTTGCGTGAAGGTCAATAGCTACAATATGCATGAACATTTTTGACATTTTGAAGCCAGTGCTAACCAAAGAAGATTGATTTTTAGGCTATTTGATCAAGCTGACGAACAATTTTCTTTCTTCAAGGAGCTCATCTTGGGTATCCTAGAGAAATACAACACTTCTCAAAAGGACTGGACGTATAGCTATTCGAAGGAATCCATGACACCGTTTTACAACTCGATCATTGCTGACTTGGAGGCAGCAAAGAGCGCAACCGATCAGTTTGCTGAATTGCGCCTGCTTGTGTTGAACAAATTTGTCGAAGAATACACAATGTTTTACGAGGTAATTAATCAAAGATTAGTCGAATATTATACTCTAATTCTCTAACTGTAAATGTATTGAAGAAGACGGTATGGTTATTTGAAGGACCGGATCGCGAGCAGATACGAACCAGGAGGTGTGGAGGAATGAGCACTCCTTTCCCTGGATACTCGGCTTGTTGTCCCCCCAGACTCCGAACGATATCGAACTCCAGTTAATCGGTTCAGCCAAAAACTCTTTCCTTCCATAGTGCAGTGAAGCTTTTCTCCGTTCTATTACTGTCGAAAATTTGCCGTAGTTCTACAGCATCAGCATTTTTGGTGCAATGAGCAGAATATGACGCTTAAAGCATCGTAAGAAAACAAGAGCCCCTTCCACTGTTTAAGCCCCATCTCCCTATTTCTCAAGATCTGGAGCCACAATATCTTTCACATCAACTGTGATTTTGTCTCAATCCAGGTTTGCCATTTAAAGGATTCTTAAGGTCTATGTAAATACAGTATTCCAATTGGCTGCCTCTAATAGCTGCTCAAAACAAAATATTTAAGTGTCTGCATAATATCATTGTTCAGTTGGACATTTCCCCTCAGAATCTGCAAAAATATATTTTTTCAGTGTGTCACATTACCTCAAGATACTCTCACAAGTTGCTACTTGAAATATATGTGTAAACAGAAAAAAGAATATGACGACGATCTCAAAACAGATGATTTTACTTGTCCTTCATTACGGGATTTTCCCTCGCTGCAAAAATCGTTCGACTCTAACAAGAGTGCGGCAAAAGATTTTGTACCAAGCAGCATTTACGATCTGGAACGATCGCTGCAATTAAGAGATACGCAAAATGTTACGACTACTCATTATTCACCAATGCAGGAACTGATGTATTGGGTAAGAAACTGAACAGAGCATAGGTTGAAAGTTTAGGAAGATTCCACGAGCCTTTTCGATTCTTAAAAGTGACTCTTAAAGAGGCAGTCACAATGCAACTGTAAGCGGCAAATGCAGCCAGCTACACGTGCCGCTGCCGGCAAAATGTCGCCGAGCTATGTCAAGGAGAGGGGGTTTTATTGTTTGGCTGCAAGATTCAGCCAGGCTAGAATCTTGCAGCTTGCCGCCAGCTGCATTTTTATTTTTGCTTGCTTTTGCTTGCAATTACGTTTGTATCATATTATAGACGCTGAGCGATAATATAACTGAATTATGATTTCAACAGGATAAGGAAAAATCGTCGGTATCGAATCGTTGAATATCATCATTGCATAATTAGTGGTACACATGCAGCAACTTAAATTTAGGGCTCATTTTGTTAATTACAGTCAACATCGGCCATAGCGTCACCCTCGGGACCGGAAAAAAGGGAGTGACGCTATGGCCGATGTGACGCTATGGACTGCTACAGTATGCCGGTTTTCGTTACGGGACCCAATTTTTATAAACGAATACTGTATTATTGCCTCCAAAAATGAGTGTTTTACACCGTGCGGTACAATACTGCACCACTAGCTTGATTCTGAAACCACTTGAATGCTCTACAGACAATGAAAACTCTGTGCAGCTGGGCAAGCGACAGCCAGATGAACTGACCTACCAGAGAGAAAGACAGTTTTGGCGCTGTTCGTCGTTCGTAATTGCCTATATTAGGCAGTTACGGCGAGAGAGGGGGGAAAAATTAGCTAATTATTTGACTGACGCTATGGCAGGTGTTGTAAACATGTCAAAGATGGTACTCGGTACCGACCCAAAGTGACGCTATGGCCGATGTGACGCTATGACCTGACGCTATGGCCGACTAATTGCCTGTACAAAACATAGTACACTTTTTCGGGACCGGGGAAAAGTGACGCTATGGCCGATGTGACGCTATGGGCGGTGTCGCTATGGACGATGTTGACTGTAATAACGTAACATTGCGTTCGTATCGTGACATATGCAGCGGCACGACAAGTGAAGCCGACCACAAAGTTTTATAATAATCGGCTGTTAAATTGTTATTGAATAATGAGTATTTTTAAAATAAGAACAATAATTCCGTATTTTTTCGCGGCAGAATATCGGTCTGGTGTGCATTAAATTGGCAGATTGCCAGAACCACTTTACCAACTGAAATAATTTATGGTGCATCTGTAAGCCCATCCTTTTGTCTACTAAATACCCAAGTTTTGGTTCTTTGGCTGCAGTTCGAACTGGTTTATAAGCAATTTTAAAATAGATAAACCAAGTGTTTTCATTCTTTTGTTGAGCACTGTACGTCCATACGTAGAGCGAAAAGGCGCCCTCATAATGGTGCACTTGCAGTCACAAGCGCATTCACAAGTGCGAACGCACCCAACTGCAGACGATATCGCAGCAATAATAAAACCGTATCGGTTTTATACGATTGCAAATTATCATTTGATTTGTGCAGTAGCCGCCGGAATCCAAGATTACTGCATTAGTATACAATTAAACGCGCCAAGTATACAGTATTAAATGCTGCGAGCCACTGCATTACAGTAAAAAATTCGGTACTGCTGCAACTCTGGCTTTGGGATTTACTGCAAAGTTCAAATCTTTTTGAACTATTTCCATTCATTTTTAAGTAACTATTCATTTTTTCTTTGAGAGATCGCGCGCTCGATAACAGATCAACGATGGTAACGCGATTAGGCTTGTACTAAATGTCCCCACAACCCTGTGCTCATAATTGCCACCATTTATTTCGCTTCAGTTGTTTCAGAAGTTAACTAGTCTTTGATATATCGCTGATTTAACTACAAGATATTCTACTAAAATCGCTATTAATCTTTTTCAGATTGAAACGCTTTTGCAAAGCAAAAGCGCTCTCGACCCTGAATTTGCAGTGTGGCAGGCCCCGTGGGGTATCTATATAAAATGGTTTCTAAAAGAAATTCAACTAAAGGACACACAGACATCCATAGCGGAAGCTCTATCAGTGTCCGCAAACACATCAGATGTTTTCAAAATTAGAAACAATTACCGCGACGGATCAAGTGCTAGAGAAAACCTTAGAAAGGTACTATTTGCAGTCATGCTCTGTTTATTCTTTCACAGCATGGAAATGATACTTCTAACCATTAAGCAGCCACAACGGCATACTGTTTTCGAATAGAATTTAAAAAATTTCCGCAGCAAACTATATGGTGATCAATAAGCGAAGCAATGACTGGATATTTTTGAAAGTCGTCATAAGTTGATAAAATCGAACTGTTTGTGAATATGATATTTTCCACACAAACGCTTCTGGCACCCGAGTCTATTACAAGCAAACTGCAGTTAAACTCGGGTTCCTGTCGATCAATTGAGTTCTGCGTTCAAACAGCGAATTTTGTAAGAAATTGTGCCAATCCACAGTAATTTGTGCCGTGATATTGCGTCACCGATGCTCATCCAACTTGTCGGGAGCACATTTCTCTCCAAAGATAGCCTGTCTGTCATTCCTGCGGTATTAATCGAAGCCTCAAAAATGGCTATACATTCGTCTGCATTAAATTCTACCAACAGAATTAGGGGCTATAACCTATTTTAACTATTATATGTATCATTGTGACTCTTTATGTGAGGAGCGCGAATAATTAATTAAAGGTTCCAGCTCGGTTCAGGATCGTTAGTTACTAGTATACATACTCTGTATAGTACAATTTCTAGGTATCATGAGAACTGAAATCGGAACCGAATCTGAATAATAAATCCATAAAACCTGATCATAAAGTATAGCGTGTTGCATGGCAACTGGTCCTCTGTTGCTATGCAACACAAGTGCGAGAGCATCCTGTGTCATAAGTCTGTGGGCGGAGTTTCGTATTACCAACGAACTGTCGAAGCTTTCGCAGAAAAAACGAGATACTTTAGCTATGTTTTATTATTCCAAGATTTCCCTATGCCAAATGCTCATATCACTCTTAATTTATCGATAGTTGGAATCCCTTATCAGCCACAAATGAATAGTGCTTACAATAAAATTTAAACCGCGCTTAGTATCGTATCCGGCGAAATTTTGAACAGTTTGCATAAAATGGACTCGGGTGCCAGAAGCGTTTGCGTGAACAATAACTTAAGAAATGAGCCATTACTGTTATTATTTTAGGCTCATCTCGATGTTGTGAAAGCCTTGGATTGGAGTGGTGACCCGCTCAACACAATAAAGGGATGTTAAATATGGAATGCGAATGCTCCCTTTTAAAGCTTAAATTGATCTCGAGCGATCCATTACTGTTCACTAGCTCTCTATAAAATTATTTAAAACATAAAAAATTTATATTATTCTAAAAACTCTCGTTTCTCACTGTGTAAGCTTTTGAGCACGATAAAGTGAGCATTCGCGCTTTTTTAGAAACTGTAAGTTTCTGTAATCCTTTTATTCTTTTTAACTTTATTTAATTATATCGTTGTATCAGGCCATGCTTGAGGATAATCTAAATGAATTATTTCACTTTTTGACGCTTCGTACTCCTATTACTCATATTCATTTTTTGTTTCCTGACGTTCTCCTTGGTATGCTGTAACATATTCTAGCGACATACGTTGACTCGGACACCTGAAAGACGTCCAAACGTATTGATGATGCAGTATTGAAAGATGAGGACATTCTCAGATATATAGCAATCAGAACATTGCCAAACGCCAAGCTTAATTCACAAAACTGCGCCTAATTCTCTTATCATGTCGATTACGACATTTAGTTGTATCTTATTGCGCTATATAATCTACTGATCGAATATTAATTGATTTCAAACATTCGCGTAGATTTATTTTTTTTAGTATACCAGTTTGGCCATTTTTATTTTCGAAGCCGCTGAACCTCAAAATAAATTTTGACAGCAATTGAATATAATTTCAAAGTATAGGCGTGTTCATTCCAATTTCAGAATCATTGTTCGAGAACCAAAATTGTTTCCACCGTATTTTCTCTTATCGTACGGCACTCCCTAAATAGCAGGGCATGCCGTACTGTTAGAATTTTAATTCCTTGTTACCTTGAAAATAGATTACGGTATCACTGTATACACTGCGCGAGGCCCGACGGCGCGCTTTGGTTCTTCAAGGTACCGTTTCTCTCCTCTCCCTCGCTGTCCTGCCGATTCGCAAAAGAAGGATTTTCTTTATATTAATTGAAAGAAGCGCGTTTATTGCTTAAAAATGAACGATGAGCAAAACGGAGAAAGCGGACAGCCTGAATTGGGAAAAGAAATGGATGAAAACAGTTGTATCGAGAATAGCAACGTTGACTCGACCATTTCACGTGAACCAAATTCAAGAAAACTTGGTATTCGCTGAAGCACAAGTTGAAAATAGTAGAATATTCGAAAAAATTCAGCATTTCAGCAAAACTCGGCTTTAAATAAAGTTTAAAAAGGATGTAGCAAAACAACCTAAGCGTGAAACAGTGGGAAAGCATTACAAATCACAGCTTATAATAACCGGGGAAACCAGCCCCTTATGATTGCAAGGGGGTTAGTCATTTTTATCATCGTTCAATAACGCGACTTTCGCTGTTCAATGATAGCAAAATAGTGCGCCAGGGTAGCGATCAATTGAAAAATAGTACGGTTTGCCGTTTTATTAGAAAAAATGCGGTATATTAAACAAATCGTTATTTTAGGCATCATAATTGTATAAATAGGCTTGCTTTTGTGAGAATCGGTATCAAAATTTAAAATTGGTGGAATCGTAGTTTCGGGAATCGTTATTCTCATACTCTAAACGTTTGACAGAATCATAGAGAAATTTTGTACAAGTACAGTAGAATCCGGATCATTGTAGCTTTTGGCTGGCCTTCAGAAGCTGCAATGATCCGATTTCTACTATAGTGCAATCAAAGATTTTGACTTTATTTATAGAGCAGAATATCTTCTCTTGCCTGAATATGGAGCTCCAAACGTAAAAGCTGGATCACCCTTCAAAAGCTTTAATTATATACCCTTTCTCTATCGAGACCCCGAGCAGCAAATATTAATCGCGAATATACGTACCAGCATGGAGGATAAAATCGACCGCATAATGGCTATGAATTTAAGTTTCTCTGTTTTCACGTAATATTTAAGCGACTCTTTTCGTTAATACGTACAAAAAATTGTCTTCTTCTCAGGCCTCTCGAGCTCGATATGTATAAAATACCCTTTCGTAGTTAATGTAACCCTAATGCTTATCATTCATAGGCTTCACAACCCTGTGGTCAAAATTTTTTTCATGCTTATGAAACAATTTATTTTATGTCTTACATTTCCTGCTTTTTTATACTTTCTTGACGTCATGCGTATTTCATTGCTATCATGTAAAACCTTTTTGCGAGTTGTAATTACCAACTTCATTAGTCTAAGATTAGATGCAAACAAAGCTTTCTGTTTAAAACATTTCAAGGCCAAATTTTTAGACCACCCGTTCCAGTGGTTACCGATTGTTTAAACCGACTGAAGATGGATCGAGTACTCTTTGGTTTAAAGATTTCACAAACTTAATCGACAATATTCTCGACATTTATCAAGATGGAATAGCTTATCAAAAGCAAGTTTGCAAATACACACGTTACTTATTATACTGACTGTCTCTCTTACAACTTTCTCTTAATCGTAGGAATATATATAGATCGGGGCCGATTGGTTTAGTGGTCCAAAAGCCATCACTCATCAGTCTCGAGGACGCGGGTTCAATACTTGCTGAGATCGGCCCCTCACCCAGCCAAGGTGCTCATCCCTCCGTGGGTCGGGGAATTGGTAGCAGCTTCGCTGCGAAAGGTTTCCACTCTGTCAACATCCCCGGTGACAGGCATGCGACGGCCGACCGGTTGTTCTACAGTCGCTATCATAAGGCGGGTTAATACCCAGCAGCAAAAGCGGACACTGAGTATAGCGGTACAAACGCTTAAGACCCGCTTTTTCTAAGCATCGAGAAATTTTTTCAGGGCCTTGGTACAGCTGAAAAAATTTCGGATTTCGCTGTAAATTGGTATGCTAGGGTGCTTTAGTGCAAAACTCCTGAAAATGATCTTAGATTTT